>CALNXK010000056.1:1672500-1710000 GCA_942486035.1 Porites lobata
GTTAATTAAAAAGAGTATAACGACGTATCAAACAAAGTTAAGTACCTTATTATTTTTTACCCCTTTTCGGATCATTTGACGGTACAGTACTCTTTTTTTTTTTAATTTGTACGCTTCCATTTGTTGTTTATTTGAAGTAAGACAAAGGCAGTAAGTATATACATGTACGTCTAGTGTCTCTGGTCCATAATAGGATAGAATTCAAGCATACGTAGTACTTGCTACTCGGTTACCCGTCATGAGTCACGCGTGTGACCAGTCGTTTATAGCGGGTGTGTAAGCAGATATGTGACTTTCAGTTCGCCATTAAACTACATGTGCTTCACTCCATGCCCGCTCTTTTCGAATTTATTACCGTCTAACCTCTCCTTACAGACACCTCTCTATTACGGACAGTTCGTTTGGTCCCAGAAATGCCAAAAATCAGACATTCCCTATCTCTATAATACGGACACCTCTGTAAAGCGTACACTTGGTTTTGTCCCTTTGGTGTCCGTATTAAAGAGGTTTGACTGTACTCTAATTACACTGCAGGCAAATTCACACAATGCAGTACATACTTTACTTGCTTACTGATATCATAGCAGACCAGGTCTGCAGCCAGGTCTGCAGACGTAGTCAAATCCCGGTTAGTAACGTCTGCAAAGCAGGGCTAAAATCCTTGTTTTGCGCCCTAACGGACTCCGAATTGCAGGAAATACGTTTCGAATTTCTCTTCAGCCTGACTGGCAAATTGACAATGGTATTTTCAACAGAACAATCATGACCCGTACTTAAATCCTGGTACACAGGTGGGGGCCCAGAACAAGGATTTCGGCGCTGTTTCGCAGACAAACTTAACCAGAGTTTAGTTTCGTTTGTGGCGTAGGCTAGCATATCATTGCAATTATCTTCTTCTTCTTCTTCTTTTCTTTTCTATTCTTTTCCTTTTTTCTTCCTTATTGTTTGTTTTTTTTGTTTTGTTTGGTTTTTTGTTTTTTTCACACGTTAGAGGTGGGTCCTGTTACGGTAACAAGTGATGCAAAAACAGTCATTGAAGCTGTTAATAATTTGACTGCTTCTGGAGGCGGGGACTGCCCTGAGCTAGGCATGACGGGTCTTTACCAGGCCCTGCTCCACTGTCTTCCCGAGACTAACATCTACTACTTCTCGGATGCTGATGTGAAAGATGAGGATAGAGAAAATGAAGTCTTGTCTCTGGCTAAGA
The DNA here is from genome assembly GCA_942486035.1 of Porites lobata. NCBI lineage: Eukaryota > Metazoa > Cnidaria > Anthozoa > Scleractinia > Poritidae > Porites > Porites lobata. The sequence continues at coordinate 1,673,708 of CALNXK010000056.1, forward strand.
AAAAGAAGGTGAAGATTAACTTTATTTTGTCCGGTCAATGTGGTCGCCGCAAAAGACGAAACGTTCAGCAATCGGAAAGTTTCAAAGAGTTTCACCGTATAAGGAGAAGCGCCCAAGGTCAAGCTCTGTACCAGTCGGTTGCTAGCCAAACTGGTGGACAGGTTTTTCAAGCTACCAAATCTGAGGTGGCTGATCTTGTGGAAATAATCGATCCCGGAAGCCCGGTTAACTCCTCTGTTGACCTGCAAGAAGTTGGGCTGCTGAACATAGAGGAATCTCGAGCTCAATACTTTAGTGGTCAGTCTTATTTCGTGGATATCGATAGTACGCTACAAAGCTTGGTTCTGGTACTCACAGCAGCTGGGTCTCCCAGTTTAGACATCCAAACTGTTGAAGGTAATAAAACACTGGCTATTATTAACCTGCGTTGCACCTGGACTTCAGGTGATTGTACGCGGGACGATTCGCAACGCATTCGTTAGTGTGAATCATCGTTGCAACGTTGGAACAATGTTGTGACTAAATGTATTCGAAACAATGTCACAACAATGTTGCAAGGCTGTGTTGCGCTAAAAATCGTCGTTGCAAATCGTCTAGTGTAACGTCGCCTTTATCCAGCACTCGAGACCTATAAATAGAGAACTTGATATTTAGACTGTCTGTGACGCAGGCTAGCTTCGGGGAGGGCGGGGGTACTCCCTATGATGGTCTATATGGGGAGGCTCCGCCCGAAAGGGATACTTTTTCCAGGCTTCAGGCATATGAAAGGGTATGAATTTCACTTGTTGAAGTATATAAAAGGGTAGGGCATTTTGGTCTGTGAAAGGGCCCAAAAGAGCCAAGACATGAATTTTATGGCTTTTTAAAGTGGAGAAAACGTTCTAATTTAGTGATTGACTCCTATTTAAAAGACAGTGCATTTACAGCAGTTAAAAGGGATGCAAAGTCTTAAACAAAGTGTGTAAAAGGGTTCCATTTGTCAATAGAAAGTATACGAAAGGCGTGGCCGAAATTATATTCGTGAAAAATGGTATATATTAAAAGGTAAGGGTTTGAGCCTCGGGGCAGAGTTTCTCCGTACAAACATTTGTTGAGTACTTCCCCACCACGTGGGGGCTAACTACTATATACCAATTCAGAAAGCTATTTCTGCAAAATTACAAACTTTTACAACTTTAAATGGCGTCATGACAGAATATCAAAACTTAACGTTAACGATTTACGTGGTAAATCTAGTCTTAAATCCTTTCGTGGCAACTTTTGTCATAAAAAGAGAGAAGATAATATTATGGCCCTTTTTTCCATGAGGATATTGGCCCGCTGAAAAATAACAGGTATTATAAACGACCTGTACAAGTAAAGGAGAATCTGTAACTAAATGGATCAAAACATACACATTAATAAATGAAGAAATGCTATCGTTTCAGATAAAGAAGGCGGGGAAAGGCGTCTAACAGGGATTGGACAAAATTCGCGCTTGACCTAGCAATCTAAAGTTAGTAATAAAAAAGAGGTAATTTTAGACTGATCATTTTCTTTCGATCCAGGAAACGCGACTTTGCAAGAAAAAAATATAACCTCTTCAAATAGACTTCTTATATTAGAAGTTAGTAACCTGGTTAGCGGTTTACTGAACATGACAGTCTCCTGTGTTGGTCCCTTTACTCTGCAAGTAACCGGCTTTAGTCCTTTGGATTTCACCTATCAGCTTTTAGACGTCGAAGACCTGGAACGAGGAATTACAAGGCGTGTCGTGGGAAATCCGTTAAGAGGTAAAGCAATCAAATTTTGCTTATAAACTTTTTTCTTGTCAGATGTTCTCGATGACATTGCTGCTTTAGTAAGTTCTGTATCTATTTACCACAGGGATGTACCCATAGGAACAAGGGCATGTATCAAGTTTAGCTTAGCTTCTTCTTTGTTTTAAGTTTAAATGTATCAGTTAACTCCCAGAATGGAAGTAGGAAGTAGTATCAGTAGGAATTTGACGCAACAATTATCTTTCTTGTGTGTCATTTGGTTATCAGCAATTCTTGGTGCAGACCAATTCTTGGTCCTGTTTCCTTAGATGCAAAGGAAATAAGAGATATCTGCACACAAGTTTAAGAAAGCCTACCACCGGGGTGTAACGTGCGACTCGTGTCCTTCCACGATTCCTCTTGTGTGTATTCGAAAGTTAGTACAGCCGGACATGTCTAAAGAATCGTCGAGATATAATGTAATCCTATTGATGATCATTGTTCCAACGTCATCACTCATGAATAGACAGTGACAAGTGCTCTCTATATAACGATCGACCTTGTGCCATGTTGACACCCTTTCTTTGAAAACTCAAAGAAATCGAACTGCAAAAGAATTTCTTATCCGGCAATCTACAAGTTTATTACGGATAGGTTGCTTTACATTATATCACTTTATTCCGGTATTCCTTTTCTTTCAGGCCAAACTCTGTGGCTCACATTAGATTTTGTTGGACGAAAAGAAATAAACAGAGTCAGCTATTTAACGCTTGTGGATTTAAACGGAACAGACCTTGAGACATTCAACATCACACAAGGGCAAGGCTTCTACAAGAATACCTACTTCGTTACCTTCGTTCCTTCTGCAGAGAAATTTAGACTCAAGGTGACAGGAATAGACAAGACTGAGGCCCGCTTTCTTCGTGTAAAGCCAACTTTATTTACTCTCGGTGACATAAAACTGTCTCAAAATGTTGACAATATAAACGGTTCAAACTCTATTTTCCCTGGTGAGACTTTGAAGGTGCAAATCGATGTTCAAAACTCCGGGGACACGCAAACGTTACATTTCAGGGCATCAGACGACCTACAGTATGTCACAAACATTAGTTCCTCGCAAGGCACCTTGGGAAAAAATAACACGTTCGTCCTTCGTGTTGCCCTTACTGCTCCTAACAACGCAAGATATGGCGTGACAAGCACTGTCACGGTATTTGCGTCACAGAATTCTGACTTCACCCAAGTTGTTAATTTCATGGTTTTCTTTGTCACCGTAGCATCCAAGGTAAGCGAAATATGGCAAGTCAGTTATTGATCCCATGAGGCCAAGATAAGGAGAGGGGTGGGAGGGGGTAATATAAAATTGCATGTTTTCTTAGATGGACCCTTATTCCAATAACACACCTCAATGTTTTTTGCAGACAGGTCGAAATGACTTGTACTTTAACCGACTACCGCAAACCTCAAGAAATCAACTATTCGAGGTCACACAAGCAATAAACCAATGGAAATCGTCACAGAAATTTTACGTTTTTTTCAACACTGAAGAGACCATTAAACACGATCGTCGAACGAAATCTTAAAAAACGCCTGCAATTGAGAAACAAATGCAAAAGTCATAAAAATTATTCATTGTATCCGGTCTTTATATTTTCAGAACCCTGACGTCTCTCCTCCCTCATGTTCCATAACAAACCAAACAGGGGCATGTGCAAGTGTTTATGGAAGACCAGAGTGCGTGTCAAGCACGTGGTACGTACATGTCATGTTCATTGATGCCGGAGAAGGAATGTTCTCAATAACTACACGAGACAATACAAATGGAACGTTAAATGGTAAGAGCATTCGACTTGTATGTCTTTAAGTAAATGATGCTTTACGTTCAAACCACCTATCGGCTTGGTTTCTTTTTAGGGTGTTGGTTTCAAGAGCCAGCTAGTGTTGTCCTTGGAACAGTTATATAACCATCGTTTGCATTCTGAAAACACTGTTCGCTAGAGACTCCTCTCTTGGCACGGGATCCAGAGGAGTTTAGTTTGTCGTTAAAACATCAAAACCCGTCAAAAACCGTCAGTCTGAAAAACGGTTTATTTTGATCGTGTTACAGTTTCGTTACACATTCTATATACCGCAAGCCAAGGTACTGAGGGCTCGCAAGATGGGCTTATACTATATGATGCAGATTTTTTACTGGGCACTTCGTGCTGTGCGCCAGCGAGGATATGGCTCGCGGATATTGATTTAAAAAATGGCGAACAACAAAGTCGATCGGTAAGCACTCGTTTCCATATCTCAAACCGCCCTCTCCCTTTTCACTTACACTTACATGAAATTTCTAAGTTTCTTGACCCAGAGACTTAGTTTCTGCTCAACAAATGTCGTCAAAGTGCAAGTCTCTTCAATTTTAAAGGAAAAAAAAAATTCCGAATTACGAGCAGGAATCGATCCCGGAATACTAAATCAGCAGTCCCAAGCCCTACCCACTACACCACCGAGGATTCGCTGCAAGGTATGGGAGTAGTTTAACTACTTTAGCGAAAACCCTAATCACTATTCTAAGTGCTTAACCCTAATCAGTATGGTCAGTGCTTAACCCTAATCAGTATTTTCAGTGCTTAACCCTAATCAGTATTGTCAGTGCTTAACCCTAATCACTATAGTCAGGGCTCACTCATATATGTATACATATATGCAATTACTTTGTGTAGGCATCACAAGGTATCCAAGGGCGGTTTGAGATATGGAAACTAGCATTCACCAAATCGAGGGCAGATAGGAAGCGACGAAATCGTTTACGTTAGATTCATAGAGATCCCATTGGGCGAATTAATCGTGCTAAGTGACAAGGATATACATTCTTCAAGGTGAGACGTTAAATAAGCAGACCTCTCAATCCCAAAAGACCAAAAGACCTGGAAATTTGGGAGAAAACGTCGAGATTTATCTACGGCTCAAAGAACTAAAACCAGGTGTAGGGAACACATAAAAACAAAAATGGATCGCTAAAAATACGTTAAACAGGATACCAATCTCCCCATTCTGTTTTGAACTTTGTCCGATGAATATTCATCGTTTCCCGCCATTTTGACAACGTGGACGAAATGTATCTAAATGCGACAAACTGGTAACGATAACCTTATTTAACATTTGTTCTCTAAATATGCTTTTGAGGTCGGTATGTTGTCAACAAGACGATAAAATATGACAAATATGCCTTAGAACTGTGGATTTCTACAGAATTGACGTCTGAAAATCAATTTTACAACGTAAAAATGAATTCATTTTAAAAGTGTATTCTATCGGCTTGTGTATCTGTTTACCGTGAGATTTCTGTGCCTCATCGTGAGACCGTGAGATTGTCCTCAAACCCATGAGACTTGAGCGGCCTGAATAAGTAACTCATTTATTATGCGATACTCCTCTGGACTCTGTGTCTTGGCTCTACCTTCAGAATGTAGCAGCCTTAAGCATTTGACCCCGGCTCAAAACGCTCTAACACAATCGTTAAGCCATTATTGTACATGTGTCTCTCTGTTGACGAAAAAATGTCAGAACATGGCGAAAGGGAATGCGAATTTTTTTTTTCTACATTAAGCACACAGAGTGTTTTCACTCACGTGGCCAGTAGCCGGCAAATTTGTTGTGACAAAAAAAAAATTGTTTACCAAAGAGTAGAGTTCAACTACAACAGGACAGGTTTGGGCACTAACATGGCCGCCCTTTTAATTTATTTATTTTCTATTTGCGACACCACCATGGTAGCTTGTGACCGTAGACGTATTTCCTGTTTACTTTTCGGGTGGAGAGAAGCTAAGACCGGAAATAGGAAATACGTCTGCATTCGCAGGCTACCAACATGGCGGAGGTGACCTCATGTCAAAAGGCTGTACAAATTAAGTAACTCATTTTAGCATAGTAATTTGTTTTGTGTTATTCTTTTTAGTCGAGGCCTTCAACCAGGGTGCAGTCAACAAATCCATCTCAGCTTCCTTTACCTCCGACTGTTGCAATCCTAGAGTTATTTTTGTCGGCCTTGACCTCGTAGGAAATATGGGCACTTGTTCCATCAGCCTTGTTCCTGATATTGTGTCCCTCAGCGCCAAACCAAGCAACACAGCTGTGTCCATTTACCCTGGGAACACCACCAAGGTCCCTTTTACACTACTTAACCTCGGCTCCGCGGGATCGTTCTCTTTTCAAGTAACTAAAGCGCCTAAACTCTTCAGTTACGTCATTCCCTTCAGCCTTGCGCTTGAATCAAATGTCAGTGCAGCTGGCTACGTGACGATCAAGTCACTCGGTGAGGTTAATGAGATGCAGAATCTGACCGTAAAGGCAATTTCACAGTCAAACAGTGCCAGCGTAAAGGAGGTTACATTAGTTCAAATTAAGGTATCGGTACTCAAACACGTGCGATTAGAGGTAGTGGCACCTAACGATTCCTTCTCCCTGTCGCCCGGGCAGAAGCTGGAGGTTAACTTCACTATAAAGAACTTGGCATCATCTGAAATCTTCACATTTCTGGTGAGTTATAATTAGGGAGCTTAAGCGACGACGACGGCGACGGCAACGAGAACGACAAAAAAGCAAAGGTTTGTATTAGAAAAACAACAACTTTGCACGTGCATTACGCTTTTTTGTACATTTCTTAGCCGTCACTGCACGACTACAACGTGAAATTGCCTAATTTCACGTTTTGTCCAGGACGGGAACACGAGACAACAACTTTCTTTTTTCTTTTCCTGAACTTTAATACAGTCCTTTAAAACTCAACTCAAAAAAAATTTGCTAGCATTTGACGAATTAAACGAGATGGAATAAGCAGGTTAAAGTTTGAGGCAACGCGAATTCTCCTTTTGAGTGACGTTTCCGTAGCCGTCACCGTCGTTGTTGCTGAAACTCTCTAACTACTAGCATTCACCACCTCCACATCTTCCCAGGATGCACTGTGTTTCCCCCCTTCCTACTGTCAAACTATTGTTCCCACTTTTCTTAGGAGTTTCATTACAATCGTCCCAAGAGAAAAATAAAACGGACAGTGGTGCTTTTGCAAAGTCCAGAGGCAAACAGTGTACCATGGGTAGATTTATAAGAGCTAAACGATTTCTAAGGCCATGACGACAAACGAGGCGCTTGCCAGTATTAAAACGGTTAACCATTTTAAACTAGCCGCTGGGCAGGCAGGCATGAACGCGTGACGAACCACTAAGAACGTCACTAGGAGGCTAATTTTAATCCCGCCTGGATTTCTCAGTTGTAGATTTGCATTACGTCAAACGGTTAGTTTTTACGAAAACCGTGGTGAAAAGCAGAAATTTCATTCAGCAATGAGGGAACCCTCTCTGTCAGAGCGCGTGGAAAACCATGGAAACAGTTGATTGACGTCCACAAAAACTCAGGTTTAAACAGAGAGAAAAACCCCTTCGAGGGCCCGTGTTAGTGGTAACCGCTGTCACACAGACATTACATTGCGGATAGCCTTCTTAATTTTCTCAAGTGGCTTAACCTCTCTCAATGACTTATCTTGTTTGTTTTCGTCAACAGGTACACAGTAATCAATCTTCAATTGATGGAAGCATCCAGCCATCGCCAGTCCGTCTCGGTACAATGCAATCCTCCTCATGCATCCTTGTCCTCGTGGCACGATTAGACGCCGATGAAAACACCATCGCGCTTGTAAACGTCACGACCGCGCCCGCGTCACCTAACGCTGACCAAAAAGAGCTGCAAGTTTTCTCCTTGACTGTGGCCGTCGGTCGCGGAGCCCCGTCCGCAACAGAAACCTCCTTGGAAAACGAGACCAAGCTGGAAACTTTGCACATAGTGTTGATCTTCCTCTCATCGTCTGTTGCCCTACTGCTGCTGTTTCTTATTATTTTGTTAGTAGTTCACAAACGGAAACACGGTTCTTATTTCTCAAAAAAACCTGTTAAAGGTCACACAAATCCAGGATATGCCAGCAGTCAGCTACGACTTGAAAATCTCGAGGTCATCGTTTATAATCATTCTTAGAGACACCTATCTAGGTCCTTGTGGACACATTTCATTAGCTTTTATATTTATACGAATTTTGAACAGCTAGTAAAACAGAAAGCACTTTTTCTATTACGGAAACTGTCTGACACTTTCCGTAATAAAAAGGGATTCTTCAGTTATTCCCATTATGAAGTCAAATTCTTTACTCATAGGTTCGCAAAATTATAACCCTGTAACTTTAATTCACTGAGTCTTTTCAATCGAGGGAAATCAACTTTTTTGGTGCCGTCACAAACTGAAGGAAATTAGAGAAGTACGTAGAGGTATACATGTTATATAGTTGGTAATCGTTTTGGAACCAAGTGAATTCTCTGCGATATAAAAAGACATATATGATATAGAGAAGAGTTTATGTGGATTGCAGTTTTTGTGATGCCATTAGTATATATGTTGAGGTGGGGTTGAGCATAACGCGTAACCTATTCAATCATTTATTTTTACACCTTTACACACGTTAGGCATAGGTGACTGGTTCAGACCCTCAGTCGGCATCAGACAAGGATGTTTACTCTTACCGACTCTTTTCAGAATCTTTCTGAAGAGAATTATGACTGACGCGCTAAAAAATCACCATGGAACAGTCAGCATTGGAGGCCGAGCAATTGCCAACTTAACTTTTGCTGAGGACATTGATGGTTTGGCAGGAAAAGAGGAGGAACTAGCCTCTCAGGTGGGTCTTCTGGATAAGATCTCCGCAGCCTTTTGCATGGAAATTACTGCAGAGAAGACAAAACTGATAAACAACAACCCAAATGGCAACAACATTGACATCAGGATCAACGGTGAAAAATTTGACGAGGTTGACAGTATCAAGTATCTGGGCGCAGTCGTCACAGATCAAGGTTTCAAGCCTGAAGTAACGTCCAGAATTGTACATACAACAGCAGGGTAGCAGACTATATGACTACACGATAGGTGCTTATGCAGGTGCAGGTACACTTGTCAAGTTATTATGTACGTACTGCAGTCGCCCGCACTTGGTAATGTGAACCTTTAAGAATATTAAACGTTAATGGCCACACTATCAAACCCACGTTTATAAAGCGGCGCCTTGCTATGTACTGAGCATAGATTCCTAAGGCTGTTATAAAACAAGATTGCTTTCTAATATAAAGGGATTCCTTTGCACATAGGCTGATAATGTGGGTCAGGAAATAATATCGAAAAGAAGCAGGTAGTAACCGAGATCTTAATTCCTCATCATCAGTTCTGTATCCTACACCAATAAGTCCATTTCTATTTTTACACGACGTTACCAAAACTTAAACAAAGAAGTCATCGATTCTTGGTGTGTTCACGTTTATGAGGTGTTACAAAAGCTAAACACTATTTTTGCAAATTTTCGAAACCTGGAAACCTTGTTACCAGCACCGTGACTTGTAGCCTCCCACGCAGAGGTTATTGGGGGTTCGTCAGGCGTTCATGCCCCACGCAGTTGGTGGCATGCTTTACCGATCTGCTAATACCACTGAGCTTTGTCCTTGTCAGTTGCTGCTATACAAGTGATAAAACCAGCTATTTATTAACTAGCGGAAATATTATGGTTACTTTTTCAGGCGTGAGAGGTTGCCATGCAAACTGCACTATCTAATCAAAATCCAAGTAGCTGTCGATTAAACTGCAATTACGAGAAAAATTGATTAAATTTTATGATTTTTTAACAAAGTAGTTTAAAAGATTAATGCTTATGATCATCACGTTCAAGTTTCTCTATATACTTATCTCCGCATTTATTAAGATTGGCCAAAAACAAGTTGGGGATAAAGAGGTGAAATGGCAATACGTTTTCGCCCGGTCTAGATCGAAAACAACGTTTTTGGCGCCAAATACGCCCGGGGGGGTACTGCCATATATGGGCTATATAGGTATGTGTCGCTGTGGAGGGTATGGTTTTCAAGCAGTTTACTCTAGGATAGTGTATATAAATCAGAGAGTTTGGGTCTAGAATAGGGTATCATTTTTCAGGAAACTGATCAGTTGGTTGAAGATTTTATCTAGACTAGGGAAGCAGCTACTCTAGGATAGGGGGGATTTGGGGAGTTTACTCTAGGATAGGGTAGCAAAATTTAGCTGAACTAGCTCTGGTATAGGTTAAGTGTTCCAGGGTCCCAGCGGCACATCCCCACCCAGAAATTCCTTAAGTACCCCCCGGGCAAATACGAAGGTTTATACAACTGTAAGTGCTTACACCACCTTAAATTTAATGCTATAATTCCAGAATATTTCCTTCTGTAAATCAACTGTATTTACTTGAATTAACGCAGAGAATATTTGACTTGATTTTTTTATATAACTCTATGTGATTTCTTGGAATTTTGAATTGCAAAGGAGTTTTGCCGGAATTTTGTAGTTATATTGACGTTTCCTTTTCATGAATATTTTACCGTAGCTTAGGGCGCAGCTTTTTGTAAGATTTTAATAATTAAAAGTATTTTCGAAGAATACTTGTTTTGCAATTTTATACAAGAGCGGCGTTTTGCTGGGAAGCCATTACTGCCCCCGCAAGGATTTCGCCCGAAGGCGAAGGCGAGTTGGAGTCTTCATAAGTAACTAGGTAAGACCTAGTATCGATAGAGTGCCAAGGAGCTGAATTCAGGGTTTTTCGTAGCATTTGACCGTTTCTTGGTCCGTTCCTGTTGCGAGAAAACGGGGATTTGTCGTACGTGTTACACTGGACGTTTCACAACTATTTTCAGCTGCGCAGCACAACCTTGCAGACTGGCACTGCAACGGCTGGTTCCAACACTTGCAACGCAAAGTCTGCTCAGAAAACCGGTTATCAGGGCTATTTTGGCGCCGCAAGTTTTTTTAAAGGCTTCATCAACTTGAGACGCCCCTTTCAAAAGCAACGCTGCGTTAAGCAAAACTAAAGTCGGCGTCCTCGTGTAACCTCTAAAAAGGATATGACCTTCTTCAGTAGTGAGTTAACGATGTACAAAGGATTATTGAGGACGTAAACACAATAAGTCCAATTTTCTTGTCCAGTTTCTGAACTTAGATACGTTCATAATAATTCAATTTCTGGAAAATTCGGAAACATGAATCAAGTTGATCCATTTGGAATTATGGCGATAAACTTTAAGGTGGCTCGACCCTGTTGTTGGGGGACTGCTCTGGTAACTGGAAGAGAGCGCTAAGACTCCTGCATTTCAGTTCCAAGGTTTATTACCTCTTAGCTGGTCGGCGTCTTCGGTCTAACTCTACTTTTCCTAGCAAGAACGACGCCAAAGTAGAGCACATTCGAATACCCAACAACCTGCTGTGATTCATCGAAACCTAACGACTATTCAAAAGTTATTTTGAACATAAAAACAAAGGCATCCTTTGAGGGATTACAACCGTTATTTGGGTTGCGTTATCGAATACTTAAACGGACTGTAAATTAAATGTTGTAACGCTGTTAGTGATGACAGTTAACTTCAGTTGAACATATTGATACCAATCACCAAGTGGTTGCTGGAATAAGTGCGCAGCACTTTTCGGAGCGTGATCTGTTTACTCTGCACTGCACGAAAAATTGGATTTACACCAAATTTACTCAGTGCAAACTTGGTGCAAAAAAGTGCAAACTAAGGTTAAATAAAGGGCAAAGATGGTAAATACCGGATTTGCTCTAAAATTAACACCCCCATGTAAACTGGCAGGCAAATGCGGTATTTACCATCTTAATTTCCCCCTAGTTTGCACTTTTTTGCACCATATTTACACCGAGTAAATTTGTGTAAATCCAGTTTTTCGTGCAGTGCTGATTACATAATCTACATGACAAAAGTTTTTTTTAAAAAGTGCGCCGACCGAGATTAGCGAAACTACATAAAAGGTTATTTATTAATAAAAGTGACCAGTGTTCTTGCCGTAAACGGAATTACGGTTCCACAGTTCTTACTGGCAATGCTGCCGGGATAAGTTTCAATTCTAATAACTTGTTTACAAACAAGTTTTTCATAGTACCGTGTCATTCGCGCTTAAATATATGATCGGACTGTTGCATAATACAACGTACAACTGTTCAGCTAAAACGATTAGTTTAGCTGGATTAACTGGAATAAAGGTTGTGTACAACTTTCGGAGTAAAGTAGTTAAGTAGTTCGGGTCCATGAGACCAGTGTAGTACCTACAAAGGACCGGTCTTGACTTGTATGAACCTTCTCGTGGAAACTTTTTGATGTGGCACATACACGTGCCCAAGTTTGGAAAAAAAAATTGGAACCGTTGTGCGTTAGCTAGCTGCAGTCCGGTCATCACTTCCTATAACAGGCCTTTAATGTAAACCTCGTTTTCTCGGTAGTCTCCAATAAACCTGGCACCTTATTATAACACTCAAAAGACGCAAAAGATGAAAAAAAATTATGTAAGATCAATGATTCGATAAGTATCTGAAAACACTCTCTATTCGAAAACACTCAAATGATATAAAATCAACGTCCAATAAATAGTCAAAACACACCATAGAAACGTAAAAGTCAGTAGGAAAGCGAATAAAACTGTATAAGCACAAAATTGTACGCTTTAACACTGTTTCGCAGTGACAACACCTGATCTCTTTAAAACGAATCCGAAAAAACCCTCCTTGTGCAAACTTAGCCTTGACTTTCTTGATTAGACTAATATAACCAAACACGTAAGATGTTAAGCAATATCGATCGGATTTACTGACAATTCATTTTGAATGCATACTTGAACTTTGTGAAAACTCCAAGCAACTAGGCATAATAAATCCACACGAGGTTAAAAAATGTTGAGCGCTCTTCCTAAACAAATGGTCATTTAGCGGCTGCTCGGAAGAGAAGTCACCAATGGTGCCTAACCCTGACCCCAAAAAATACTAAAACAATTGGAAGAATGACATGTTATTGTTTCCTGTGACCAATTAGGAGAGACCTTACGAGCAGATCCTAGTACACTCGGTGCCTCACACCTGAAGTGTTGAGATGAGGGTATATTAATACATTTCACACTCGAACACTTGATCCTAGAAGTGCATGATTAATATGAATAAAACGTAACGAAAACAAACGCGATTAACTCTCAAATAACATCAATAAAATAATAGAATCGCAAACATTTTTTAAACGATTGCAAGTATTGATCATGGACGCTAGAACTGCGTGAAAGTTAAACTGTTACGGCTAATTTCATTTTTGATTTGCCTCTGTAAGTTTTCTCATGTCCAAGAGTGATATTTGTTCTTATCCACGTCTGGGAACATTGTCCTTCCATTTGAAGAGCAACTCACTGAAGAACAATACATGTTCTCCTCCTCCTTTGCCAAAAGTAGTAGCCGTGTTATCCGATGCGGTCCAGCACTTCAAGGTATATCCAGACCCTCCAATATGCCACCACCAAGTGATTTCACAGATATTATGATATGGATCTTTCATGATCAGCTCAATTCCCTTGTCATAGGCATCTGCATGTTTCATCCAATCTTGGTTAAAGAATAGCTTACCATTAGTTGGCCAGTAACCAACATCTATGCCAGCGTCCTGTAAATAGCAAAAAAAAAAAGGTTTCTTTATTGTGGCCAGTTATAGACCCCATCTTAGTCACTTTTGGGCAAATATGTAATTTTCGCGATCCCAAGTTAGCCACTTTCTATTTAAGTATCTACCTCATCAATCCTTTAAATAGGCCATCCTAAAATGAATTGAACCATTTTTTTTTTTTAATTGAAGGTCCACTTTGCGTTACACCTATACAGTAAATACATTCTGGTACGTTTGATAACCGTAATTATGAAGAACTTTTTCACCCCAAAATCCTAAAATGTGCGACCCCATTCCAGTAACTCTATTGAAAATGCGACCCCGTTATAGTCAATCCAGTCGTGAAAATGCGACCCCATTAGGCGGCACATCTCCATTAGCCTCTTTAAGGAAGTGTCCCCTAAATAACGTCGGATTTAGTTTGCAGGTATATATTGAGAAAAATAAACTTTGTCTGCTTAAATTTTAATAGTTAATCCCCACTGATGATCAATAAATATTTGACTCCCCTTCACATTTTAAAAATCACTTCATACGGATGGTTAAGGCCAAACTGAACGGGAATGCGCCTGAATCAAGGATAGTGATAGAGACAAGCTGTCTTACTCATTATCTGAGTAATCCTTAGGTGAAAATTGCATTTCATAAAAAGTGATTTTTATCTTACTCTATTAAGATGCTCCTCCTTGATTTTTAACAAATCGGCTCTTGCTTCTTCCATCAGCTTTTCCTTCGCCTTTCGTTCCTCTTCTTGTTGTCTGAGCTTTCTCTGTTTTTCTTGTTGCGCCTCCCACTCTTCCTTCCTGGCCTTTTCGTCTTTGCACCAGGTTTCCTCTAGGACAGAAGCCGCCCCCTCAAACTCTTTCCCAAGATCTCTGATTAACTCCCAGACTGGTATATAGCCTTCGAAGCTGCCACGATCAATTAACGCCCAGGTGGAGTTGTATGAAAGTAACTTGTGAAACGTAGACGGATTGGTTGCTGGTGGGCCCATGGACTTCACAGAATAGGTGAATCTCTCGCTGTCGCTGGTCTCGTGTTTCTCGTCAGTTTTCCCTGAACCAGCGGTGTGCTCACCAGTGACGCTTGCTCCAATCCCGAACGCTCCGCTAAGAAAGCCAAACGAAATTTGAGCATTAAGGTGATCCACGGCAGTCTCAGTCAGCTTGAATGTATCTGTGGTGCTTTTACTTTCGGCATCAGCAATGCTAAAAAACACACCGCCAAGAGTCTGGACACCTGCAGGAAAATGGCTTCCGTATCGGTCCATGAAGATACGAGCTGATTTCTCGCGCTTTGCTGCTTTGGCTTTTGCATCCTGGGTTATCGCCTTGGCCATTTTTCTGGCTGTCAAGGAAATATTTAGTTGGTCTCGCTCGAGTTGGAATGTTTTCTTGGCGGTGCGAATGTACTGTAGGACGGATGCACTGGTGGTTGATGATTTTACCGAATGATCTACTTGGCTACCGCTCTCATGGCCATACCCGCCTTGCACCTCCCCCACGAACAAGCCGTAGAAACCAGCCACGCCAATGCCAATGTTAGTGCTGGACGACTCTACTGTTCGCACGTATTCGGCAGCTGTCCCCTTTGCAGAGAATTTCATGTAGTTTATCTCCTGGGCACTGTTAGGATTGGTTAAGGTGACAGTTGTTGGTATTAATAGTAGTGGTCTTCCTGCCGGTTTTGGTGGTTTATACTCGGAATGATAAATCCCACATAAAGCTTTACCAGCGCTGGCTCTGGTGACGATTTCTACCTCACTGTTGTACGAGTCTCGGGACTCCACAACATTGCTGCACTGCCCAATAATTTCATCCAGTTGCTGGAATAACTGTTCTGGTTGTACTTCATCTTTCTTAAACCAATCGGCCGGAAGCTCAAGTGTGTTCATGATCTCTCTTAGTTTTTCATTAACGGCTTGTTTTGATGACTCTGAGCGATCGTTAGCCATAGCTTTGGCGTTATTCATCAATTCTTTAGCTTTCTTCAGCTTCTCTTCGTCCACAGCTTTTGCATTTTTGTTTTCCTGAATGAGTTTCTCGTCTTGTGGGACAGCAGCGAGTTGGTTTTTCTGTGATTCGGCCTTTTCTACCAGTCGGTAAACCTCATCCATTTCTCCTTCATCTGCCCCTTCGCAACATTTTTCTAGCTCTTGCAATCTCAGCCTTGTAAGTGCTTGGAAGGAAGGAGCTCTTTTGCGAAGGTTTTCCACCCAATCTTTCGAAACATCAACGCCTTTACCTTTGAGTCCGCCAACTACTTCAAGATCTTGTCCGAGTCTTTTATTTATCATCTCTAACCCAGCTTCACGTACCACTTCTGGTTGACTGGAGTTTTTATCTAGGTATTCTGCAAGTTCTGGAATATTGGTTAGGTAATTCACTACAAGGTGAATTGCTTCGAGCTGCAAACCTTTACGTTCTATCATCTTTTTGAGCTCTTCTTGCAGCCCTCGACAGGCAACAGCTTTCAGCTCATTCAGAAGGCTCTCTTTGACGCCTGCATCTTGCAAATTCGATATCTCACCATATAACTTTCGAACTAATCCTTCAGATTCATTGGGTTTATTTTGTGGAATGTCAGCGATTGCCTTCTTCAGTTCATCGGTATTTGTCTTGTTATCTTGAATAAAAAAGATGAAATTGAACGTTTAAGCATCGAATCGTACCTTATAGCCTGATCCCAGGCGTACCTGTTTATTGACCCATAGAAAACCCAGTAACAGGACAAAAGGATGTTGAAAAGTGATGGCACACTCGTGCTCTCCAACAAGAGTGTGCTACAGAACGATTAAAAAAAGAAAATTAGCAGCCTGAGCACCCACCCTCAAAACTATTGATCAACACAGTTGGTGCTTAGTGGCTGCGACACAGGCTAAAATTTTGGGAACAACTTTGATGTTCCGGACTGTCCACACCGAAAGTGGGAAATAAAATGAAATACTTTATTAACTTGGTCACTTTAATAATAACTCTATTTCTTTCTTTCTTTCAGAGATCCATTTAAATGATGGTGTAACATTTTATTTTATATTGTTTTAGTAACACTGCCAAAAGGGGGACACGTCGAAGACCACGCAAATGCCAGGTTGCTAAATGTTACGCATTTAGAGCACAATTTTAAAACGGACACTGCATAAAAGCGTTTACGGTGAATAACCTTGCTGGGGTCAGGAAGACTTCTGTGAAAAGTGCTGGACACTAAATTATATTAAGGACAGAAAAGATTGCAGGGAGTGTCCTCGGTCACCAGAGACTGGGTTAATCACCTTTGACAAGTTTGAGAAACCACTAAACCACCCCCAACTAGGGTTATAACAAGGCTATACAAGAGGCTCCTTAGTCTTAGATGACATCCCACCTAGGAGAAGAGGACTCTGAAGAACGAACTTGTCGGTCAAATAGCTGATCCTCAAAGTTTAATTGGAGACGAACGATAAAGAACGACGTTAATTGAATCCTAAGTACCGGGCTGAGGGTAGCCAGTATCAGGTTGCTCTTGACCACAGCCATGAGTACAAAAAAGGTCCAAGGCAAGAGTCGATTAAGGATTACAGCAACCTTGTGACTAGTCATATTTCAAGAGTGGCTCTGTTACCAGAGGTTGAATCAGCTCAGCTCAGCTCAGCGCAGCTCAATCAATGATTTACTCTCAAGTCAAGGATAAAAGAATAGATTGGGGGAAGAAAATAGTTCCTTCAAAACAGGCTTTTGAGACAACCAGAGAAAAAGTCATAGTTACTATTGTGGATACTAAGAAAATCAAATCTTAACTGAATTCAGATCTGACTACCAAGAAAGGAAAGTAAACTGAAAGTAAAGTAAACTGAAAGGTTTATTAGTGCAAGGGTTTTGGATAAAAAAACTTGACCGCCCTTCACCACAGTATAGCAAACCAGCAGCAATCCTACCGCTAGAATGTGAAAACATTCGCATTAAGGGAAGGAGGGTCCTTCAAATATGACAGACCTGGAGAAATTGAAGCACCATTAGCGGGTAATTTATTTATTTAGTTATTAAGCTTCGCGCGCCCCCCCCAAAATAATAATAATAATGATAATAATAATAATAATAATAATAATAATAATAATAACATACATATACGTGACAGGGTCACCACAACAGATAAACCAATTACTGTGGGCCCGACAATTGGCAAAATATCAAAAATGAAAGCAACATTAGGATTGGACAAAGAAAAGCTAGATGGAAAGGCTAAAAGCAGCAGGCGAGGGGGCTAGTTAGAGTACGAACGTAGTTACATTTTAGGCAAATTGTTTTCCATGTTCTGGGGTCCTCTACTGACATTATAACAAGTCCGTAAGGCGGTGGCATACTAATCCCTCAGAAGTCTCTTAAACTGGGCTAAGCTTAACTTATTTGATCTTAAATCTGACGAAAGTGGGTTCCAAATTCTTGTGACACGAATAAAAAAGGAGCGCTGGTTAGTAACGGTATTACGTTTAAGTGGACAGAAGGGTTTTACATTCACTGATACTAGCAGATCTAGTCACACGTACGCGCGGGTTCTATAGGAGTAGGTAGAACGTCTTGGGATGTATGAACAAGTCCATCGATAGCTTCAAAAAAGAACATGAGGTGATTCCTACCCCCATAGCCTGTTTATCTGTTTAGTGAAAACTGCTAACGGTAATAATAGCTGACTAGCTCTACGAGTTCTCATGGAAGCAATTAACTGCCCTGGATTAATGAAATGGATCTATAAAAGGCCAAATGGAGGATTTTTTTGTGCAACTCAAAATGTTAAGAGCTGATAGGTTGCTGAAAATTCCGTAAGTGGCTAGCAAACGGAACTAACATAAAATTTAAAGAGTCACTATGTCTCCAACAAAAGAGGCATTTCCAAGGGGGGTTCCCTGTCCTCCAAGAGTGTCCTCGCCCCTTTTTTGTGATCTCCCTGACTCAACTTCAGAAAGTATGAAGTGAGTTACATATTTACAGTATATAGAGGATATTACACGGTGGCGAGAAGATATGAATTTTATGTTCGAGTGGCAAGAACAATATCTCAGGAGTGAGCGAAGCGAACGAGTGAGATATTGTTCTTGCCACGAGAACATAAAATTCATATCTTCGAGCTAACGTGTAATGTTCTTTTTATTATATGGAGAAACCAATTCAACAAAAGCAAAAGGCGGGAATCGTGACGTCATTGAACGATACGACACTCACAAAGGTGACATACGGAAAATACGCCACTCGGGTCCCGGATGAAGTGGCGTATGGAATCTACGAGTGGTTTAGTTCCCAGTAAAACACTCTCCTCCATATAATAAAAAGATTTATAGCATGATCTAAGGCTTAACGCTAGAATTGAGAGTCAGCTGGACTCACGCACGGATACAATCGTCATTTAGAATATTCAGCCTAGACACTGGTATCAAATTTTCCATTAAGAATGCTGTCTTGGTCTTGAAGCGTGGTTAGCTGGCAGAGTCAAAAATGTTACAATACTTGCTAATACTACAATAAGAGAAATCAATGGAAGAAAGTGAAGGATGCAAGTATTTAGGAGTACTTGAGGCTGAAGGCATGTTGCATGACTGAATGAAGAATAAATCACGTTAGAAAAGTTGCTCTCTCGAAATCGAACGGTGGAAATTTGACATAAGCCATAGACATCTGGGCAGTATCAATTGCTAAATATTCGACAGAGATTTAGAAGTCAGAACAAGACATTTGCTAACCATGAATGTTGGTCTTCATCCAGGAAATTGTGGAGCTTGACTTAAGTGCCAAAGAAGTACGGCCCTGATAGAGAAAGGCCTCACATTCTTAGAGGAGTGTGACAATCAAACAATGCAAGGGTATGCAATTGTTGAAAATAGGTAGTTGCCAGAAGGGTTTGAAAATTAAGAAACGGCGGCGATGGCTTTTCAAGCAAGGAGAAGAACTGAAAATAGCAGGAAAAGGTTGGTTTAAGCGAAATCGATGGTGGTATAACCATGTTCCTGAAAGCGTGGTTGAAACGTGTGCTAACCAACATAAAACTGGGACCAGGAGAAACAAAACATATTGGCGGAAATTTAAGATCTACATCTTACATTTACATTTTATTACGGAGGTAAAGTCGATTAGACATCACACCAACTTTTTGTAAGAAATAAAGCGCATGGCAAGTGGCTAAATAGAATAGGTGAGCCTATATATGTATGTACAGATATATAAGGAAATATATCGAAATAAATATATTTAATAAGCTTCGTCCTAGTCCTGTCTCATTCATATTTAAGATAATTTGGTAAATTTGTTTTAAAACAGTTCAGTGACTTAGAATTTACAATCTCTGAAGGCAAAGAATTCCATTCACATATGGATCTAGGAAAGAAAGAGAACTTGAAAACGTCCTTGAAAATTTGGGCATTCTATACTTAAATGGCTCCTACGTCTTCTGGTCTCGCTATTCGGCACAAGGAATTTTTTTGTTTTAATATCTACAAGACTATGAACTCAGACGTGGAGGAAAATGGTGGTGGCATTTAGCAAACAACCATTTGGTTTGGCAAGTAAACAACAATATAATAGCTAAGAGAATATTCCAAAAACCCGACTTCAGTAAAAAGTGTCAAGGGACCTCTCCACAGGAACTTAACGGCCACCCTAGCTTGTGGACAGAGAAATGTAGCCGTTATGGGGAGGTAGTGGTGTAATATGATTGTCTAATATGACAAATTTTGTTTTAGGGAGTACAACATGTTTTGTGCTGCTAAGTTCATGCTTACCGTATCCCAAAATGGTAATCCAATCAGAAAAAATTAAATACATGTTTTGAATCAAAATGTTAACGTGACAAAACGCGCAACATTCGTTAAAAATTTCAATTTATGCTTACTGCAACAGTATAAATGGAACACAATCAAAATACGGTTGCTGCGATTAATCATCAACGCGCCATACGAATCAAATTTCATGACCATTCTTGGTTTTTTTTATCAATCGCTCAAAACAACTGGACGTTGTCGAGAGTAGTGGCCGTTGCCGTTGAAGAAAGGAGCCCGTTATGGAGAGGTTTAAACACAAGAGTCAATCTATGAACTGTCCACCGGGACATCCTTTATTGACCAAGCTTGTTCAGTAAAGATGGCTCTATATTTTCCTTGCTCTTTTTTGCGGTTTTATTGACCTCGAATTCGTCTCGGTCAATAAATACGCAAAAAAGAATGGCAAATATCCAGCCGTCTTGACCGAGCGCCTAACAATCATGGTCAATAACGGATATGTAAAGTTTTCAAAGACCACAAAGTGCACTCGCCGCCCACAAGATCGCCCTTACGGGCTCGTTTACCTTTGTTACTCGTGTCTATTTGCCTTATTTATACCATATTGCCCTCGAAATCATGTTATTGCCTGATACTTAACAAAAACTTTATTTTCAAAAAGTACTTTTAGCAAGAATTACTTGGAAATTGGAATAGCTTAAAACGAATTCTCCAAATACGGTTTAGCTGCTAGGATGACTGTCGCACAAAAGCATTGTCAGCTGCAGTGTTTTACGCTAAGTAAAAATAAAATGAAAATGAACGAGATGTAGGCCAGGCCAACCATGATATCTGGTTGAAAAACTCCCGCTACATTGACATTGTATTGTGTTATTTATTTATTTACCTTATTTTTTAGAAATTTGTCAATAGTATGTTAAATGAAAGGAGCAGACGAGAAACGTCGATTGTTTTTTGGGGGATGCACTGACCCGTAAGGTAGATTTATCACCTTTGCACAGAATTTAACTTTTATTTTTCTGTTTTCAAAAAGCAGCTATATTTCCTTTGCGATAAAGTTGGAGTAAAATATTTTGCTGCCCCCTCCCCCCCGGAACAAATATTTTTCGACTCCAAAACGACGTGTAAACAAACTCGTTACCATGAAAACCGAGCGACACCGTTAGAAAGTTACAGTTTTTTACTCTGTACTAATTAAATCATTGAAAAGGTGAAAACGAGCATAAAGAGATAAAAAGTTTTGGACAATTTCTCCAAAAACTCGCATTTTTTGTATCACCACTATAAGACAGCTGTCTTAACAGATCATTCCGAACTGGAAAGCTTTAACAATCTTTAACAGCAGTTACAATAAATTTGATAAAATATTGCTAAAAAAAAAAAGCAAATTTTGAAAAACATGGCTGTCAATACTCGGTTGCTTTGGTAACATCAATGTTGACGTGCACGTCACGTTGACAACAGAATGATCCCAGATAATGTTTACGAAATTCGCTAAGTTTAGTGGTCATATCTACAAGCTTGGACAAAAGTCTTGGGCCACTTTTGCGTTTCTGGAGCGTTTTCCAATTCACACAGGTCCAACCCCTCCCCCCGATCACCCCACAAACAATGTTGGACGCGTGTATCCAGAATTTTTTTCCGAGTTTCAACTTTGTCTAGGGTGGGGGGGGGGAGAACTGCAAGAAAATTTCGAAAAGGATTCACTGTTTTAAAAGGGAACCGAGAAATGACAGAAAAATATGAACACTGTAGTACTGTCCTAAGGACTTTTGTCCAGGATCTTAACGGTTTTGAAGTTATGCAACTGATTTTTTAGCGAGGGGGAGCTTCAAACCACCCGGTCTGAATAGGGTTAAGATGAAATAAACTTTTTAACCTTTCGGTGAAGGAACTCGGGTACCTTAATTTAAACCCGTCGACCTATTTACATCTCTGATTATCTTAATAAATACATAACCAGTCCTCATCGCAACACTCTTACCTTCAGAGGGATCTGTCGTGCGTCTGGTGCCAAATATTCCTGTAGCGCGCCGTTTTACGGAATCCCAGATTTTCCACATTGCGGATAGCCTAAACAAAGACAAGTGATAGGGGAGAGAACATCCTTGAAAATGGTCAAATATTAGTAAGTGAAATTTGCAATTGTTTCAGAAAGGTGAAGCGTCATTGATAAGTAATAGTTCGCTTTTTGTTCTTACTGAAGACAAGTGAATTAAAACGAAAGCAAAGACCATTTCCCTCGCCTTTACTGATTTTATTTTAACGAAACTTATTGCTAATTGACGTCAGTTTTTTTGCACCAAAATACATGATTGAACTCGACGCAGACGTTATTCCGCCTTTCCTGGGCAGAATTAATAACCGAGCCTTAAAAACACTCGAGCTTTATTGAACAATTAAATTATTCCGTACTCAAAAAAGCTCAAAAAATGGAATCTAAAATAAATTGGCAGTTGAGAAATTTTATTTAAGATGGGCGATCAAGTGCAGGTAATTGAAAAAAAAAATACCAGCTGGATAAATAAATGGGTCCTCTCGATCAATTGAAGCTTTCTAAGAAGAAAAAAAATAATATTATATCAGAAAATAAAGAACTCTTCGAAAGCCCTATTGAGTGCTGCGTCAAAAGAAAAACGTAGTAAAAAAAACTCAGTACATCACTGTATAACTGGCTATTTAATATGTTTTTACAAGCTTAAGATATTGCGATTATTGTTAAATAAAGTTCCCCTGATGTGTTCGGTATAGGGACAACACGTTTCCTAGAATTTTCTCATTACGGCTACTCCATGTACTCAAACGTTCGACCGGACCCAGTTTCGGATGAGTCAAAAAGCCACTTAAAAATTCTCCCGAGGCATTCAAACAGATAAGGCTAAGAGGCTTTTAGCTGTTTAGAGCAGCTCGAAATTAACTAAACATGTTTCTAAAGCATAGAGAAAACCATTTTGAGAAACTTTTGAGATATTTGCCGAAACATTCAATCGTCAAGTCCCTGCAGAAAGAACACTATAATGTTCTAAGAACTTCCAATGGTATTCTAGTAAAATTAACAGCTGTATGTTAGACAAACCTAGCTGTGACTTTACCATGATAACTTTAAAATAGTTCAGTAAAGATTTGAAGACCTCTTTGAACACGAACAAGAAAAATTAGATTAACCACTCAGTAACGGATGCTTACCTTGCTGTGTGCAGAGATATACTGAGTAAGAACCAGGTTTCTTCTTATACTTATGATAGTAAAAGATTCCTTTCAATTGTCCACCTCGGCGACAATTTTCGTCATCCAGGCGTGAAAATAACATCCGCTCCCTCAATATTCGCCCTGATAGTGCACTTGTTCATGATCATTTCCGAAAAAGTAGAAGCAGTTTTCTTAGTGTTTACTCGTTACTCAAAGCTGAAAGCCTTATGAATGCATGTTCAGGTAACTTATGGATACTTACTTATCGCAGCACATACTGTATGTAGAAGTACGTTTTGCCATCTCGTAATAGATAACTCGAAGAATGCAGGCAATTTTGTTTTTATTCGTTTTACAGTTGACTAACTAAAAACATCTATAAAACGGAAGGAACAACTAATTTTCTTTTGTAAAAGAAATATTTAACCCGCCCATTGAAAAAAAAATTAACCATCCGCTCTAAACAAACAACATTTTTTCCTTGTATACTAAAAACGTCTTACATGTTAATGTAATCACTTAATTATAGACCCTAATAAATTCAAACTTAAAACCAACTTTTACTTTTTGCCATCTCGTTTACTTTTTTCCGTCTCGTAATAGATAACTCGAAGAATGCTTGGAATTTTGTTTTTATTCCTTGTCTTAGTTGACTAACAAAAAACATCTATAAAACGGAAGGAACAACTAATTTTCTTTTGTAAAAGAAATATTTAACCCGCCCACTGAAATAAAAATTTGGCATCGCTCTAAACAAACAACTTTTTTTCCTTGTATACTAAAAACATCTTATATGTTAATGTAATCACTTAATTATAGACCCTAATAAATTCAAACTTAAAACCAACTTTTACTAAAATTCGTTTAACATATTAAGGTTGGTACACACGAACCGCTAACAAGCACTTGGAATATGTTTAGTATGCGCAGTAAGTTAACAAAAACATGCTTAGTAAATGCATATTACATTGGCGAAGAGGAATTCAAGATATGAATTTAAAATCGTGTGAAAAGAGGTTTCTGGTGATAAACTCCCCGTTTTTCTTGCATGTTCCCGCTTTTGTACTCGACTGCGTGCATGCCGTGCAGTGGGGGGGGGGGGGGAGTGATTTTTGAGAAGTTTCAGCTAGTCCTCATTTTCTCAAGAAAAAAAGTGCATCCTTTCTGCTATCCGCTTATTTGACAAGTCACTGTTAAATTAACCACTGGTTGCTGACTCAATGCTTGACGAATGTCCAAGCTCAATTAATAGAAAGGAAAGACTAGTACTTTTTCAAAATTGATTTCCGATTTGTCTTGCTCTTGCTCTTGCGACTTGTTGCGGCGACAAAATTCTGTTGCAGAGACAAAGATTTAGTAGATTTTCACAAAAATTATCCAATACACAGGAACAAGCCATACGTCGCTGCGACGTGTTGTGTGCCCTAACGCGTTGCTGACCAAGGGGGTACACTAGGGGTGATCAGTCGCTGCGACGTGTCGCCGCAGTATGTTGCTGCAACCAGCAGTCGTCTAACCTGTACATTCGGACTGATCTGTCGCTGCGATGTGTTGCTGCAACTTGATTGTCGCCAAATGTGCACAAGTACAACCATGAGCTCTAGTTTACACGCGTGTTTATGCTTGCATTCAATACGTAAAAAAGCCTAGATGTAGTGCGCACTAATTTTGCATCTAAAGTTCAATACACTTCGATTATTTCTTTCACATAACATACGTTTTTTTATATATGGTGTTGATTACACCCTCACTCCTATATTGTTATTACTTTTATTATTATTATTATTATTATTATTATTATTATTATTATTATTATTATTATTATTATTATTATTATTATTTGTCAAGAGTTAATTGCCTTCTTCAACATGATATTTTTTTTCCTCTCGACGGTCCCAGTCTTTTCCTCTCCGGTTCTGCCCCAACGTCTCCTGCTTTTCACTGCAATTTATATTTTCAACTGCCGCGCTTGGCTGTGTTAAAAGGAAGACGACCGCTTGCGGTCTTGTCAGTAAGCACTTTTAGTTGCCCACTCGGCCACAATGTTAGGCATCCTGTCGTGAAATAACATCCGCTCTCGTATGATTACTCGTTTCAGTTTAGAGTGCTCTTGTTCAGGATCATTGCCTACTGACACGCATCAGTTTTGGGCTTACGCGTTAATTATCTATTGCTGAACAGCATGATGAATGTTCAGCTTTTTAAAGAAGGCAACGAATGGATATTCAATAAACAGTTGATTAAGAAAAAGAGCTTCCGTTTAAAAAACAGGAATTTAGTCTGGAATCAGGAAATTCTTCTGAGACACGTCCTATAGTTTATTGGAGTTAATTTTGCTAAGATATGCCCCATGCAATAAGACAGACATTTTGAATTCATTCAGTTTTATCAATGCAAGTATACGTAGTTAATCCACCCCAGATTGAATTCAGGGATCAAAAAGGGTTCACGGAATCATGGATCAAGATTTACATCAATTTTGGGATCAGAGATCACCTGAAGGGGTAGGGGTTGGGCTGGGGGTGGGATCCAGCGTTATCTCTACCATCAAAGAACTGAAACGCTCTTTTAAGGATGTTTCATAAGGCTTAAACAGTATTAGAAAACTTTTCATTTCCTTCATAAGTTGCTCAATAATGACATGATTTCGTAGAGGCCAGGTATGAAAAGGGGTGTGGAAACTAATGACATTTTTGGTCTGAAATAGGGTCAGAATTTGGAGAACCGGGTGGCATAACGTACCCCACCAAGAAATGCCGAGAGTACCCCACCCCCGAGACAGTGATGATGCCTTTTTTAAGGGAGGAAGCCCGTTGACTTCCTTATTTGTTTTGGCCCTGACGGCTACGTGCTATCTACCAGGGCCGAGTAGTTTTCAGTCACAATGTAGTGTCTTCAACAGGTGGCTGTCGATAGAACCACGAACATGGAATTTTTGCGAACAGTTCTTGTAAGGACCACTTAGGCAAACTGCAGCGAGAGAGAGCAAGATCTTGGTGTTAGGATAACCAATATAGAATGATACTGTAAATTGAGGGAAAGCTGATCGAACGGCTATGGATGGGTAATTTATGTGCCCAATAGTTTAGTTAGACAAAACTAGCCTTCATCAGAGGGTACCCTGTGATCATAGGTTTCTCTCTTGCATGGCTTTTAGCGTTTACCATATCGTCCGCGTGGCATGTCTGCCGCAACAAAGCAACTAACGACAGTGAGCGGCTTGGTAAACGATAAAAGACATACAAGAGAAAAACCTCTTTTCGCAGGGTATCATCGGGACTAGCCCCTGATGAGGGTTAGTAGAGCTATCTATTTTCTTGGGTAGACAACAAAGGGACAATTTGGCTGTAAAATGATCATTATGTGGAAGGGAATGGCCGGCGAGCTTCAACACCAACACCTTTTTAGTCAGAAAGAGTTATCACAATTACTATGAACTCACTTGAACTACAAAAAGGGCCTTTGGTACATTTCTTTAACTAGGCAAACAGTGAAAATTACTGCCACCTTTCACATGGCAGTGTTACGCGTAGTGGGTGATGCACAGTGCAAACCAAGGGAATTACATAGGCCACTTCCGAGTTCCAAAAACCCCCACTTTCAAAATGAGGCCAAGTGCACAACCTTTCTTGTGCATATCAAAGGCTGAGCACTTAAATTCGTTTTGACACAAAGGTCGAAGGGAACTCGGAAATGGCCTATTGTGTAAGGATACTGGAAGAAAAGTAGGTTGCAAGCACCAGGACATCCAGGTCCCAGTGGTTCAAAGGGTGGATACACTACCCACCAGATAAAAAATAATTCAGGGTTATCACTAAGATTTCAAGTTGCCAAGTAAATGCGACAAGTAGGCGGGGAATCAAACAGCTGGGGATTTCTTTTAGTTCTATTTTTCTTCTATTTTCCTATGAAAGTAGCCGGGGCCACGTTCTTAATAGCCGGGGGAAATCCCCGTCCCCTGGCTCTTAATGACAGCCCTGTAACTTAATAACTTCTATCCAATAAGTGCAGATAATTACAGAATAATGAATACACAGGTTTCCCCAATACTTATAAACTGGCAAGTTATAAGCCCTTTAGATGGTGCCAGTTATCTTTTGAAAAACTGGGTCCATGTCTATAAATGCCATCTTAAGAGCGAATGCACAGGAAAATCGAGCAAACCGTGGCCACAGCTCAAAACCTAACCTACCCTCATTTTAAGTCTGTAATAAGGTTTTAATGAGTTTATAACACTGCTGAGGTTTAAATTTCAAAATGCGGCCGAGTTTGGGAATTATTTGAGATTTTCGATTTCAACGGTCCGCGGGCCTAAAATTAGCCGCCGAACACGGCAATATAGCCTAGCGACAGAAATGAGCTGACTTTCATAAACGAGCGAATATATTGGCAATCTTCCGCTTAAATCTCAAAAAACAGATAGTAACAATTTCTAAACAGCACATTTTTTTAGATTTAGAGCATAAAATATCGACGAACGAGCACAATTTTGAAACGCAATTTGCATAATGTTTATAAATACAACAATTTACCGCTAAAACCAAAATCGAATTTTCTATATGGGGGAATTCTCCAAATCACCCCAAATCCCGATTACTACCTAATGAGATATAGTACTTCAACATTATCTGAAAGTTAGTCTGGTGTTTTCGCGAACGCTTGTAAAATAGATTGATTATTTTGAGGTTATTTTGCCCCAAACAACCGCTAATTGACCCCAGGGTCAGTTGACACGTGCACGTCACCGTAGTTTTATGCATCGATTTGAGCTCGTTAAAAGGGCGAAACTAACAAGATTCTTTTAATATGTACCTGTTTTAATGAAATACACGCAATCTTCAAAAGGAGAGGCCGTTCAATGGGTAATTTCTGTTCTTGAGATCTTGTAGATTGTACCATGGCGTCTGCGAGTGGACCTGAGTCTAGGTCTGTTTTCCCGTGACTGCGAAATCACAATAACATCATGAAATAATTCTCGCTCGAACCTTCGTAAATGAATCCGCTTTGCAGTGCCTTACCTGAGATAAAAAGTGGGCCGAATAGGAAAACATTCTAGCGCAATTTGGATCCTTTGCAGCACGCAGTGTATTTGCTAAGCGGCGATGGTATCAGTGACTTTTAATTAGTTACTCACCTCCGATTGCGTGACCAGGCAATTATCGATTGTCTCCTGCGAAAAATAAGTGCACGGGAAACCAAAGCTTTCGGGATACAGTAAATTCATTTTCCTGTATGCCCAGGTGTCCTTTTGTCCTATTTTAAAACCGTTTAACTAAGATGATTAGCAAACATACTGTCCCACTTTTAAAAATGGTACAGTAACTGAATGTTCTGTTCTTCTGATTTTACCCCCAACCCCGGAGTGTTTAGAAGATATATTTGCACTACGCATGAAAGGCAAATGGATTAAATTTTAAGGTTCAAGGCGGTTTTAAGGCATGGGTTACCAGTGGATTAGTCAGACTTCTCATAAGGTGCGTTGAACGGAAAATTACAGGCATGATATCTCTGCTATTGTATATATGTCCATTAAGTGATTTTCCAGCAAACATTTTTTTGACTTTTTTTACCCCAAAAGTTTTTTCCATTCAATTCTTATCTATGAGATCTAAATTTAGTTAAATTTCTGTAATTTGTTGTTAAATGCAATTCTGCAAACAACTAAGAATTTAATTTTGCGTAAAAGCTACATGAAATTGTACTGTTTAGCCGTAAATCATAAAAAAGAGAAAGCATCATGCTTTCTCTTTTCAAGTCTAGTAGGACTTAAGCAATGGCATTGCTTAAGTCCTAGTAGTTGTTCTCCATGTCTGCTAAGGAGGAAATAGTTTGCTCTTTTCAAGAAATTGTTCTTGCCCATTGCGGTTTCAAACCAAGGATAGCAGCAAGTTTGTCGTGGTCATATACTGCTACTTCAGTGCAAACGAAGCATAGGCGCACAAGTCAGCGCTTGCGTTTAGTCAGGTGCCGAAAATGAAGTGGAGGGCGTCCATGTTCGCTCCGGCTCGAAAAGGTAGAATCAGTTGTGCAGTAAAAAGTAATGCGAAAAACCTGCGTGGGCTGGGGAAAGAAAGGCGTCTTATTTTTCTTTGCCTTGTTCTATTTTCGCGACGTGGTACAGGCTACGAAATACTGACAAGCTCAGTATATGTCTTCACCACCGAGAGTCACTTGCCCTTAGCCGGACACGCCCCTCACGTATCATGTTCGTTCCTAAAGTTATTTCAAAGCACAGAACCAAACCTAATCAGCGGCCGAAGGCAGAAAAGGGGATGAGCAAACGGATGTCACAGCATATTTTGCAAGAAACTGGTATCCTTGTGCCTATCGGCTCAGGAACGATTAATTACTACTAGAATTAATATCAGGGTCAGAATTTGAGTGCTACAATGGCAAGAAAGGAAGAAAAGGAAACCGCCGCGCACACCTGTTAAGTCTTTTATAAACTTTCTCGTCCTGACAGTTTACAGTGTCTGTTGCAGGTGTCGAATTAATCTTACAGCAACTGGAAACGTGGCCACGCCTGCTGAAACTGAGATTGCTTGTAGGATGAACGGCTATAGTTTGGTATATTCACGAGCGCGTTTTGTCCAGTGAACTGAGTGCGTAGTTTTTCTTAACGAAGGGATGGGGTGGGTCAAGTGAATAGTTCGGGGAACGTTTGCTCTCTTTAGAGGGGGGGTATATTTGTTGATATCAAGAGTTCTGGCCTGGATAGAGTCGTTGTAAAGCTATTTTTGCTTCGGAGTATCGGTTTACCGGAAGCTGAGAAAGGAAAAGTCAATGGTACATTTATGGAATAATAATAGAGATTCTCATGGTCTAACAGTGCGAAGATTAGACTTCTGGTAAGGTGGCAACGATCAAGGCCCGCATTATAATTCATAATAATTGAAGGTCATGATGTAAAAAAAGCGACTGAAATGGTGGATGCCGTGCAATCCTCTCGGGTGGGGGCGGCGTACCTGGCCTTAAAGGTTGCCCCTGCGAGAGAAGGCAAGCATGCCCAGATTGTCCACGGGTTGCTAAATGAGACCGTCTCTTTCTTAGTACCCGTTCCCTGTCTTAAAATTAGACCCGGGCAAATTTCTCGAGATTGCACCGTCATTTTGGGCTTAAAGCTTCCAAAGTCCAACAATAATAGCGCATGTTCGCGACGGTTTTTTAAGTCAGTCACGTTCTTAAACCAGGCCTTAAACGGCCAGTTTTAAGTGTCGATAACAGTTAAAAAGGCATACAAGCCTCATGCAAAAGACAGTGGGAAGGAAGTGCACATCGGTGATGGGGAAAAAGGAGTAGCCCACAGTTATTTAGGGGTGGATCTATCGAAACATTCTTATACTCTTGGACAGATATGCATTGTTTAAAGTTTTAGACAAACCAGGTGTAAATTTATAGTAAAAAACTGTTAAATATACATCAGCAAGATTTTTGCGAATCCTATTTTTCGCTGGAGACTATCGTTTACTGGCCGGTCACGCAATCAAAGGTAACGTACTTTCCTACGTTTGTTTACTCACCTTTCGCTCAGCAATACACTGCGTTCCACAAAGGATCCAAATTGCGCTAGAATTGTTTTGCTATTCGGCCCACTTTCTATCTCAGGTAAGGCACTGCAAAGCTGATTCACTTACGAAGATTCGAGGGAGAATTATTTCTTGATGTTATTGTGATTTCGCAGTCACGGGAAAACAGACCTAGACTCAGGTCCACTCGCAGACGCCATGGTACAATCTACAAGATCTCAAGAACAGAAATTACCCATTGAACGGCCTCTCCTTTTGAAGATTGCGTGTATTTCATTAAAACAGGTACATATTAAAAGAATCTTGTTAGTTTCGCCCTTTTAACGAGCTCAAATCGATGCATAAAACTACGGTGAAGTGCACGTGTCAACTGACCCTGGGGTCAATTAGCGGTTGTTAGGGGCAAAATAACCTCAAAATAATCAATCTATTTTACAAGCGTTCGCGAAAACACCAGACTAACTTTCAGATAAT
The DNA here is from genome assembly GCA_942486035.1 of Porites lobata. Taxonomy (NCBI): domain Eukaryota; kingdom Metazoa; phylum Cnidaria; class Anthozoa; order Scleractinia; family Poritidae; genus Porites; species Porites lobata. Next base: position 1,704,900 of record CALNXK010000056.1, read on the forward strand.
GTTGAAGTACTATATCTCATTAGGTAGTAATCGGGATTTGGGGTGATTTGGAGAATTCCCCCATATAGAAAATTCGATTTTGGTTTTAGCGGTAAATTGTTGTATTTATAAACATTATGCAAATTACGTTTCAAAATTCTGCTGGTTCGTCGATATTTTATGCTCTAAATCTAAAAAATGTGCCGTTCAGAAATTGTTAGATATCTGCTTTTTGAGATTTAAGTGGAAGATTGCCAATATATTAGCTCGTTTATGAAAGTCAGCTCATTTCTGTCGCTAGGCTATATTGCCGTGTTCGGCGGCTAATTTTAGGCCCGCAGACCGTTGAAATCGAAAATCTTAAATAATTCCCAAACTCGGCCGCATTTTGAAATTTAAACCTCAGCAGTGTTATAACCTCATTAAAACCTTATTACAGACTGAAAATGAGGGTAAGTTAGGTTTTGAGCTGTGGCCACGATTTGCCGATTTTGCTCGATTTTTCTGTGCATTCGCTCTTAAGCACTTAATTTAGCAATAGTAACATTTTATAATATTAAAGTTTCCATGCTTATCACCTCAGCTACATTGTACACTATTCCTAAAGCAGGGTACAAACAAAGTCATTTTTAGAGCTTGTCGTTCGGGCAAGCTGAAGCTAACATTTACTAGCCCAAACATCATTCCAACTAGCCCCAAAAACGTTTTGATGAGCAGATTGATTTCACAGTTCTTCTGTACTTTGAATTCCTCAAAAAACTTCACTTGCCCATCAGGCTTAAGTTAAAAACAGTATTCACTAGCCCGATAGCAAAACCCACTAGCCCCTAGCTATTGGACACTACTTTCTTTGCACTCTGCTAGAGACTACATTTTTTACATCAGTACTTAATTTAAGTCAGCGACTTTTTAAAATGTTTCTGTCAAGCTGGATCTACATTCACTTATAACTGCTTCAGATCAAACCAAAAAGCAAAAAGCAAACCAAGATTAATGTAGAAGTATTGGACTTTGGTTTCAGTTAGTCCAGTTGCTCACGTTTGTTTATCACTTTTTCGCTGAAACTTGCAGAACAAGCCTTAAATTTCTTTCCTTTGTTCATTTCTTCTTGACTTTCAAATCTTTCAACTGGTATTTGTGATACCTCTGTCCACTCATTCCTTTCTGAATCAAACATTTCAATTTTAAGCACTCTTGTGTAAGAACCACCATCAGTAACTGAGGTCCCACCAAGCACATACAGTCTCCCTTGAAAATGCACCATGCTTGCACGGTGTCGACGTACCTTGAAACGAGGCATCAGCTGCCACTTATTGGTAGCAGGGTTGTATACTTCACAGGAAATCAGTGCTTATCATAAGGGGCAGGTTGTCTTTATGCCTCCGGCTATGTAAATCTTGCCATTCAGAGCAAAACCTAAAGCGTTACATCTTCCTTCATTGATAAAAGGCAAGTTCTTCCCACTTCTTGTCCCTTATTTGAATCATATCTTGATGTTCTCCAAGTGTTCTGCCCACTTATTAGTTATGTACTGCTGTTCATCAGTAACAATGCATTGGTCTTGCAGTCCAAGTGAAGGCAAGGACTCCACTACATCCCAATTATTAGTTAGTGCATGCCATTGTATCTGCATGCTCATCTCTGTTTTGTAGTTTGGTGTATATAATTCATGTAAGTCACCGTTTAAAACAGTGTAGTTAGTAATGTCAGAGCTACCTGTAGTAGTGCATTGAATGTAACATGCATCTTGCACCCTGTTTCATTCTTGCATGTTGCTGCATTTTTTTGGGAGTTGATACATCCATTGCACACCACTCCCAACACAGACAACAACTCCCAACATTGTTTGCTCACCATATGTTGGGAGTTGTTGCATCCATTTGCACGTCGCTATAATAATATGGTTAAATGGTTCTTAATCTCTGTTCACTTTCTTTAATTTTAAACCTATTTTTTGGCATCCTACATTCATGTATACATCATTACCCACACAGTCCCAGCTATGCAAATTCTCTAAGCAAAAGAAGGCTTTGACATAAAAAACAAATTCAATCCCTACACTATACAGTATTTACATGGTATCAACATATGGTCACCATTTCAATGTCTTGGTACACCAATATGGTGCCACATAACATTGACATAAGGTCAAAGGATACTGAAAAATCCTATTAGGATCTTCTTGATTGCTTTTAGTTTTAAATTTGGCAATGATATGGATGATTAGGATCCTAGTTGCTCAAAAGGTGAATAACACTATAATAATGGAATTAATTTCCCTAATCCATTGTACATATCAAATGGGCAAGAAAGTTATCTAGTGCATGGATAGCATCATCTAGCCTTTGAAAACCTGGGTCCAGGGGCCCGTTTCTCGAAAGTCCCAGTAACTTTTCGGGCCCGAAATCAAGTATTCAAATCAAAATATCAAGAAAAGGAGTGCGGTTCCTGGCTAGCAAACTACTCCATTTTGTTTCGTTAACTAACAGTTTTATCAGATGCAAAACTATTGAAAACTCTATCTTACATGTAAACATGCAACAACAGCTTTACGGGCTCATTAATTATCCGGATGTTTGAGAAACGAGCCCCAGGCCATAAATGCTATCTTTGGCATCAATCAATAAGTAACATTTTACAAAAAAGTTTCCATGCTTATCACTCCAGGTACATTTACATGTACACTGTTCCTGGAGACTACATTATTTTTCTCATTTTCTGTCAGTAGTGGTGACATCAGCCTAAAATGCTTTTGTCAAGCTGGAACTTTGCATATCCTGCTGCTTCAGATCAAAACCAATGGGTGCACAAAAGGCAAACTTTGATTGCATGACTACTAGCATTATGAAAGGCTTTTGCCGCATCAATATGGATACCTTGTCATCAGGGGCACCCTACGACAATTTTCGGAAAAATATCTGTTCGGAAGACGATTTGAGATCTAGAATTTTCGAAACATTTGTTGTAAAATTTCTTGCTTGCCTGCTTCTCCTAGGATTTTCGAACATCTAAAATATGGTATAATTGCCTATTTTTAACGGATTTTTACCCTGAAAAGATCACCTAGAATTTTCGGGAGCCTTTTTTCTGGCTGAAATTTTCGAAAAGGTAAGTTTTGATCCCTATAATTTTCGGATCACTAGACTTTCAGCTAGGAAATCCGAACAGATGAAAAATTTTTAGGGGATAAAAATATGCCTATATCTACCGTTTAAATACCAAAATACGTTTAACAATGCTTTGTTTTAGTGGTTTTGAACTATATTCTCGTTGGGTGCCCCTGTTGTCATGTGCAAAGTAGAAAGTATACATTATCCTAGTTCAGTGGCTTGAGTTTGTGTATCACTTTTTTGCTAAGTCTTGCAAAACAAGCTTTAAATACCTTCTTCTTCTTCATTTCTTCCTGACTTTCAAATCTTTCAACTGGTATTTGTGATATCTCTGTCCACTCATTCCTCTCTGAATTAAACATTTCAACTGTTAGGGCTTGAACTGTCGAAGTACAATCAGGTGGAACTATGGTCCCACCTAGCACATACAGCCTCCCATGAAAACACAACATGCTTGCATTGAATCGACGTTCCTTGAGACTAGAAATCAGCTGCCACTCATCAGAAGCAGGGTTGTACACTTCACAGGAGCTGAGATAACCATGATCAGTTTCACCTCCTGCTATATAGATCTTGCCATTCATAGCTGCACCAAAAGCATTATACCTTCCCTCATTGCAACAGGCAAGTTCCTCCCATTTGTTGTCCCTTGAATCATATCTTGATGTTCTGTTGGTGTTTTTTCCAGCTATTATGTACACATATTGTACATGATCATTAACAACACAAGGGTACTGTTGTGCAAAAGGCGAGGATTCCATTTTGTTCCACTTCTTAGTTTCTGAATCGTATCTGTGTATTTCTACTTTATTCAAGTAAGGAGAGAAAGGAAAAAAGACTGCATATAACTCATTGTCTAAAACGAAGTAACTTCTAAATTTTGTCTGAAATGCTCTTTGAAATGCTCCCCAGGCGTTGTCTACTTGTTCGTAGCATTCCATCACCTGTGACTCGCCCACCTTGTGTATCGTTGAATCAAAAATGTAAACTTTACTTTTGTACCAGGCAGGAGAGGGATTTTCATGCTCAAACAGTGTTCCCGCCATCCCATACCACATATTTTCCTGAGGAAAGTAACACAATGCCTTCCTCCCACCACAAATAAATATCCCATCAGTGTGTGTCTCCTGGCATTTTCTTGGTAACTGAGAAGATTCCCTATCACTGAAACTCAGTAGAGATGACTTCATGGCATTAAGTACAAAATTTAAACAAAATACAGGGTTTTCAGTCATCAGTTCTTGTTTGACCAATGTATTCAGTAGAAAGTCATGTGATATTGATGTCACGCGAATCTGGAGCAATAATCCTGGAAAATCTTTTTCTCTCTCGCTTTTATCGTAAAACACCCACTTGACAATTCCTTGGAAAATGTCTTCCTCGGCATTTACAACAATGTCATCACTAGACACCCACTCCATAACTTGCTTCGCATCCAGATTTAGAAAATCGTCCGTTTCCATTACAACACTGAAATTTGAGTTGATCACTTCACGGCATTTTTCCTTCAGCTCCACCACCTCATACTTGTCAGCAAAATAATAATTGAAAAGACAGTTCTCTGTTGACACAGTCTCCTTCAAAACATTCCCCGCCATTGTCTTCAGGCTTGGCAAAAGAAGATAATTTGCCGTTGCAATCAAATTGTGAGCTCTCTCCTCAACGACCGTGACATTTCCAGTGTAAAGGTACTTTAGCGCGACTTCCATAACAGATTCAGTGGCTTCTTCTAGCTCTACTTTGATCAGTTGTTCGTTGCTTTCTTTCATGTTGCTTGTCAGAAGTGTCAGAAAGAACGGGCTGGCCGCCGCTAAAACAGCTCTGTGAGCTTTAAACTCTTTGTCCTTTACTGCGATCGTCACGTCACAAAAGCTATCGTTGTGTCTCAAGATATCCAGACGCTTGAGAAGTTCTTGACGATGTTTGGAAGGATCTACAGACATGGATTCACCAAGACACTCCATTTTGCAGGATGATGCGGAAGTGAACGTCCCTACCCATTACACATTGCG
>CALNXK010000056.1:1712500-1757500 GCA_942486035.1 Porites lobata
ACCCATAACGGATTCGTAAGTGACCTACTTAAGTGAGCACTTAAGTGCAGGTTTTATGCAACCGGGCCCAGGGCCCGGTTGCATAAAACGCCCGTAACAACTACGGGTATACGTACGTGCACTCGTAACTTAAGTGAGTTGCATTAAATCACTTAAGTGGTCCACTTAGGGAATTCACTTAAGTGGTTGCACTTACGATTTTCGTAAGTGTTCACTTATTTAAGTGTCGTTTATGCAACAGAAATTGCGGGTGTTGCATAAAACGTTTTTTTACGGGAAAAATAGCACGTAAATTTACGAGACCTATGTAGGTCCCGTATCCTTACTGTTTTTACCAAAGTTAACGAGATCTTTTACTGAGAAGTGAACAAAAAAATGTTTTTTCTTTACGTAATTCCATTCTAATGCGCTTTGTTAACCTTTGATGTACAGTTTAAAGCCGTCGTTAAGAAAAAAGAAGGACAACAAACATTTCCAGTGGATATTGAAGTAAAATAACGATTTCATATAAAGAGAGGCTTAAAGGTGTTCGAAACGACTTGACACTTTCTTTACACTCACCGATGGTTAACTTAATTTAAAAAAAAAAAAATAGAGCGAATCAAATTAATAATTAAAAGTACTATATCAAAGTTACGTATGCCCTTAAGTGAGCCCGTAAGTTACCACGTAAAACAGAAACTTACGAGAGTGCTAAGTGTGTTCCATGCAACACCCGTAAGTGTACCCATAACGGATTCGTAAGTGACCTACTTAAGTGGGCACTTAAGTGCAGGTTTTATGCAACCGGGCCCAGAAGTATAAGAGTAGAAGGGCAGCGACTTGAGACTTCTCACAGATAATACTCAATGAAAATTAAGACAAAATATACCCAAAATACACGGCGGGGAATCTAGCTATTTCAATGCGCATTTATAAAACTCCCTCCACATCTTCGAGTTGTACAAATAATACATTTGTTGCTAATGAACTATTTAGTTTTGGAGCTGCATAAACAAGAACCATGATACTCGAACAAGATTGTCGGTTTCAAAGAGGGGGACATTGGGGGTACCCAATACCGCAATACCGTAAGAAAAAATGGCAAATACCGAAATACCGCGAGGAAAATCGTCCAAACACCGATACCGCATATTTTAATCACATTTGTAATAGGTTCCGCATACTTATGGTTGCCTCCATGCACCAGATGTCCATGTTTTTTTTTTTGTTTAATATTTTGGTAGTTAGCAAATTTTTCGCAAATTTTTACTGAAAAGTAAACTACATTCGTTCAACCTTTTAGTAGGTCGACCCAACAGCTAATTAACACCAATAAAAATAACTCTTGAAAGCGTGAAAACAAAAAACAAAAAAACAAAAAACAAACCAACCGAAACCCTTTCCACGCACGTCTAGTGTGAGTTTTGATAAGTGAGTCTAGTCTAGAGCACCAGTCTCTCAGGGGTCAACTATCTCGACTGTCTCACACGCCGCGCCGGTAAGAGGCAAACTTACCAAATTTTCTCTTTCAACTTTACAAGGCGTTTTTCAATTCTCGAAACCCCACATCTAAACTTATTCTTCCTGCGATAATGTTAGTCTCCTTCGCCCTCTTCATAAAAACTTGCCACACAGTCAATGATGACCACGCCATCTTCAACCTCAGCAACCTCAGCCATTGTGAAAAAACGTGTAAGACCTCGAATTACCGGCACAGGTACACAGTTCGAAAAGCGTGGTAAGGTTACCTGAAACGGCTCATTAGGGCCATTTATATGAGGAAAAATAAGACGCGTCTTAAATAAGACACGAACTGTACCATTTATACGAGCCGCGTCTTATTTTAGACGAAATGTGCCGTTTATACGGAAAGTTCGCGTCTTATGTAAGACGCGTCTTATTTTTCCTCGTATAAATGGCCCTATTGTCATTGGATGCAACAACAATCACATCGTATATTATCGACCATTAAGGGACGGATGGGGGGAGGGGGGGCGAAGTACCAAAAAAAAATCATGTAAGGGAAAATTAAGTGAAATAAAATTCATGCATGCAGAGTAGACCAGGAAAAAAATTCCTGCATTGGCCTTCCACAGATCTCAAGAAGGCAGGCGGGAAAGCATACTGTGTGCAAAACATGAGCTGTTTGAATAAACTTCCTGCTGAATTTTGGTCTTGTAAATAATCATACCTGATACCAAAAAATATATCTGAGGCTTGTAAGCTTATTATGAATTTTAATAGCTGGCAATTTCAGAAATAATTATTAAATAACTTTAAATAGTGATTAGGGCTAAGACATGACTATATGATTAGGGTTAAGTCCTGAGATCAGTGATTAGGGCTAAGAACCGACTCGAAGTATGGTTAGCTTTTATTTACCGTTAGGGTTATCACTATCAACCGCTGTCTAGCGTTCTGCAAAATACACCTGCCGATTTATCAACATAGTAATAAAAAGATTAATTTCTTCAAACTGTGTCAGAATCTGTTCATGTTTGAGCCTGAAACATTCCTGCCGTGACTTAATAATGCTGTTTGCATGTAAAATTTCAGCAAAGCAATATGAACTTGCACAGTACCAATGTACGTACAAAACAGGATACCTTGTGTATAAAAGGCCATTGTGAACTGTACCTTATAATTAGAATATGTATCAATTTACTTTCGCATACGTGCCCAGGTAGCCTTATATATTTAACTTATGCCCTTGGCTAAGTGAACAACTGAATGATTTAATGTTTTTTTTTTGTTTAGTGTTACTTTGAGGAAAAAGATATTCGTGCACAACAACTTGACAAAAAAATATTCATTCAAGGGAAACACAAAAGAAAAAACTTAATCATGCTGCTCGAAAATTCCCCGCCCCCCACCCCCCCTTAACTTTTCTAATGGTCCGTCCCTAACTGTCACAAAATGATCCACAAAATGGTGTAATCATTTACCGTTATGTCTCAAGACTTCTAAATATTAACTTTTATTGACCTTTATGATCTACTGTGTTTTGTTTTGCGTATTGTATCGAAAGGAAAGCGCAAATAAACGGTACCGTAATACCGTGAACAATATTATTTCACCGAATACCGTCAGCCAAAATGATGAAAAACCGCATACCGCAGAGCTAGATGATACCGCAATACCGCACGTTAAAATTAAAATTACCGAAATAACGCATGAAAAAAAGCCCCATACCGCAATACCGTAAACCCCGATGTCCCCCCTCTTCAAACCACTACCACTTATTGGCGTGAATGCATGGAGCAAATACAATTGTCGATCCCCGAGTGAAAACCCATCCAGAAGGACACTCTTGGGAATCGAACAAAAAAAATACATAAACAAAAGTCTTACCCGAATCTTCCGAGCTAACAACGATGACATCGGTATCTGTAAGATTTGCGGAAATGACGGCAAGTCACCGGTTTGAATTACAGAGTGAAACCAAAGACGATCATCAACAATCAAGGAAATTGAGGAAATGTCTCCCTCGTACCCGTTGTAGGAAGCCGAAAAGGGTTTTATTTTAAGTCACTTAACCTGAAAAAGCTTCTTCTACTAAAAAAATTTAAATAATCGTAGCAATATAATACAGTTATAGAAAGAAACAGCTTACCTTCCTCCATTGTGCTCGCTCCCTCGGGAAAAATTTTACTAGAAAGTTAAGGTACAAGTGAAAAAAAATAACACTCAGTCTGCACAGTCTGCACGGTCTGCACAGTCTGCAGTCTGCATGGTCTGCGTTTCAACATGACCGCAATCCTATTTAATAACTCGTTCTTATTTTAATGACGATGGAGTGGACTGAAGATCACGATATTCCACTTGCTAAAAAAGTTCTTATAAGTGAGCACTACCGCTTCAAGCCCAGAGCTGTGTAGGCTCTATTACCAGCCGTAAGAACTGTGAAGCGTGCGAAAATTTGGCAATACGTAGATCGCAAATAACGTCAAATAGGCTCTGTGGAGCTACGAACATTCACTTTCGAGCAACAAAGCGCTTAACTAGATTTCATCGTACAAGAGAAAGAATTTCTCATGTGATATGACACCATCATAATTATAAACGTCAAACAAAAGTTCTCGGATCTCTTTCAGGGAACTCATTCTCAAACCTTCAATAAAGTTAAGAAAAGTCTTTGACCGTCACCTCTACGTACTGAAACCTAAAACCTGCTTCTTTCGCCAAGTCGACGTCGGCCCTCGCCAACCTGTCGCGGCCAAAGTCACCGTCCTCTATGTAGCCGTCCAGCTAAACTGAAGGTCGGTATTGCCTAGACCACTGAGCGATACCCTCAGGGAGGGAGGGATGGGACAAGAAAAAGTTTACAATCGTTTTAACGCGTCAGCTGGCTAGAATCGCATAGTGACACACACCTGACTGCAGCTTGGATATATACATGGGCTTAGCGCTGAACTTCCGTCAATTGTATTTAATCCTGATAAAAAGGTTTATCGCCCACAACAAAATTCATGTTGCAAATCATTAAAGCATTTGTGCAACCAGTACCCTGTTGACAGAGTCACACAAAATTATATACCATGTTTAGGACAGAGACTGTCAAAAACCTTACCCTGTAAAGCAGCACATCCCGTACCCTCCTCACCTAGGCACCCAGTTCTCTAGCCAGTTTACTTAGCTTTTTCCTGGTTAATTCACGCTTTTCTGATGAAAATGATTGAGAGCAACCAGCAGCAGAAGGAGGCAAATAAAGTTTTTCCAGAACGCGCTAACGCTCTCGAGAAGGTTGTGCCCGGGGGAGGTGGAGATACTCTCTTATATAACCCATACAGGTATGTGCCGGCCCAAATGGTGTGTTTTTTTTCGCCGTTTTGGTTTGACAACGGGTATAGACTTATCCCATTTTGGTCCTGGATCGGGTATGGTTTTCGAGGAAGAGTATGAACGTATTTGACGATTCAGAATGAATAAGAAAGAGAGAGTAATGGGCAAATTCGAAAAGTATTTAAAGAAATCTTTTTGTTGGCGTCCTAATCTAAGTAATAATGACTTAAACGTGGGAATTTGGAGAACCGGGCAGTACACCCCCACCAAGAAATCTCGTGGTGGGGAGGAGGGGGTACTTGGGTTAATTTTTGCTGGGTGTGTGCCACTGGCCCCTCGGAGCCCCTACTTCAGTATAGTCTGTTCTGTGACCAATTATAGACTCCATATTAGTCACTTGTAGGCAAATATGTAATTTTCGCGATCCATTTAAATTTTATGTATCGTGACCTTATCAATCTTTTTAATAGATCATCCTAAAATGAATTGACCCATTTCTTTTAATTTGAATGAAGAACACTTTACTTTTCACGTACAGGACAAACATTCTGGTATGTTTGCTAACCGTAAATATAAAGAAATGTCTTACCCAAAAAATCAGAAAATGTGCGACCCCATTCTAGTAACTCTATTGGAAATGCAACCCCCATTATAGTCAATCCAATCGTGAAAATGCGACTCCATCCAGCAGCACATCCCCATTAGCTTCTTATAAGGAAGTACCCCGCTGGGCAAGAAATCCTAGGAGTATCCCCCTGGAGGCAGTGATGATGCCTTTTTAAAGTGAGGGCAGCCAGGGGAGGACTTCCTTATTTGGCTTTGATGGGTATGTGCCACCTAATAGGGTATAGTTTTCAGTCACAATGTAGTGTCTTGAACAGGTGGCTGTCGATAGAACCAGGAACCTAGAATATAACCGAACAATTCTTGCAAGGACCACTTGGGCAAACTGCAGCAAGAGACAGCTGGACTTTGGTAACAGGATCAGCAATATAGAATAATACTCTAAATTGAAGGCAAGCTATGGTTTGGTAATTATTTATTTGCCCAATACTTTAGTTAGACAAAACTACCTTTCATCAGGGTTAGCCACTGATGAGGTCTAGTTGGGCTATCCAGTTTTTTTTCTCATGTAGCCATAACAATTAAAAACAACAAAGAAAAAGTGGGATCACAGTCATCATTTTGGTTTCATTACAAATGGACTAAAAAGGGACACTATAGGTGTGAAATGATCATTTTGTGGAAAGTAATGGGGCAAGGTTCAACACCAACACCTTGAAGAGTTATCACAATCACTATGAACTCACTTGGACAACAAAAAAGGGCCTTTGGTACATTTTATAACAAGGCAAACAGTGAAAATCACTGCCACCTTTCACATCACAGTGTTATGAGCAGTAGCTGATACACAATGCAAAACAAGAGAATTACATTGTGTAAGGATACTGGAGTAGGTTGCCAAGCACCAAACACCAGGTCCCAGTGGTTCAAAGGGTGGATAACACTACAATAATTTCTATCCAATACATGCAGATAACAGAATTATAGGTTTCCCTAATACTTTTACCTCATAAACAGGGATGTGCTAGATGGCACTAGCTATCTTTTGAAAAACTGGGTCTACGTCTATAAATGCCATCTTAAGCACTTAACACTAGTAAAGGCATTTTACAAGAAAGTTTCCATGCTTATCACCCCAGCTACATGTACACTGTTCCTGGAGACTAAATTTTTTACATCATTCAGTACATAATTTAAGTCAGCGACTTAAATGTTTCTGTCAAGCTGGATCTACATTCACTACTGCTGCAGATCAAACCAGGAACAAATAACAAACCAAGATTTAAGTAGAAGTAGGACAGTTTGGTTATCACTTAGTCCAGAGGCTTAAGTTTGTTTATAACGTTTTTGCTGAGACTCGCAGAACAAGCTTTAAATCTCTTCTCTTTCTTCATTTCTTCTTGACTTTCAAATCTTTCAACTGGTATTTGTGATACCTCTGTCCAGTCATTCTTCTCTGAATCAAACATTTCAACAGTCAAGCCTCTTATGTAAGAACCACCATTAGTAACTGAGGTCCCACCCAGCAGATAGAGTCTCCCTTGAAAATGCACCATGCTTGCACTGAGTCTAGGTACCCTGAGACTAGGCATCAGCTGCCACTCATTGGTAGCAGGGTTGTATACTTCACAGGAACTGAGCATATCATAAGCCCAGATTGCCTTTATGCCTCCTGCAATGTAAATCTTGCCATTCATAGCAGCACCAATAGAATTATATCTTGCTTCATTGATACAGGCAAGTTCTTCCCACTTCTTGTCCCTTGAATCATATCTTGATGTTCTGTGGGTGTCCCTCCCATCTATTACGTACAGGAACTGTTCATCAGTAACAATGCAAGCTTCTGGCTGGTTAAAAGGCAAGAATTCCATTCCATCCCAATTATTACATTCCACATTGTACCTGTAGATCTGTCCTTTGTTATATGCTAAACTTAATGCATATAAGTCACCATTTAAAACAGTGCAATGAGTAATGTTAATGCTAGCTGCAGCCCCTTTAGCTGCTGCCCAGGTGTTGTTGTCTTCTAAGTATTCCATCACCCTTGCCCTTGCTTCATCCACCTTATGTGATCCTGCATCAAAAATGTAAACTTTATGCTTGTACTGGGCTGGAGTGAAAGTGCAAAAGTCATGTTCAAACAGTGTGTCTGCCATCCTGTGCCACATATTTGTCTGTGGAAAGTAGCACAGTGTCTTTCTTCCTCCACAGAGAAAAATCCCCTCAACATGTGTCACTTGGCATTTCCTTGGTTGGTGAGAGGCTTCCCCATCATTAGAACTCAGCAATGATTTAATAACATGTATCATAAATTGTGAACAAAATGCTGAGTTTTTAGTGAGCAGCTCCTCTTTTACCAGCTCAGTAAGAAGAAAGTCATGAGACACAAATGGCAGGCGAACTTGGTGCAATAATTCAGGTAAATTTTCTTCCCTTCCACTCACGTTGTGAGACACCCACTTTACAATTCCTTTGAAAATGTCCTCCTCGGCATTTACAATGACATCATCATTAGACACCCACTCCATAACTTGCTTCTGATCAAGTTTGAGAAAGTCCTCTGTTTCCATGACAACACTGAAATTGGTGTTGATCACTTCACGGCATTTTTCCTTCAGCTCCACACACTCATACTTATCAGCAAAATAATAATTGAAAACACAGTTCTCTGTTGACACAGTCTCCTTCAAAACATTGCCCGTCATTGTTTTTAGGCTTGGCAAAAGAAGAAAATTTGCAGTTGCAATCAAATTGTGCGCTCTTTCTTCAACGACTGTGACATTCCCAGTGTAAAGGTACTTTAGCGCGTCTTCCATGACAGTTTCAGTGGCTTCTTCTAGCTCTACTTTGATCAGTTGTTCGTTGCTCTCTTTCATGTCGCTTGTCAGAAGTGTCAGAAAGAACGGACTAGCTGCCGCTAAAACAGCTCTGTGAGCTTTGAACTCTTTGTCCTTTACTGCGATCGTCACGTCACAAAAGCTGTCGTTGTTCCTTAGGATATCCAGACGCTCGAGAAGCTCTTGACGATGTTTGGAAGGATCTACAGACATCGACTCAGCCAAAGACTCCATTTCGAAGGATGATGCGGAAGTGAACGTCCCTACCCATCAAACATTGCGTGGAAAACTCTTACCGAGAAAGCACTGGGGAAAAGTTCATTACCAGATCTCACGCTGACACTATCCACAAAATACGATTTATATTATATGGCTGAGTCTGTTTTCGCCATGCAATTGGTCAATTTGCGGTCCGTAACTTGCTATATGGACCAAAATTTTTAAAGAAAATGCTCCTTTCGGAGCTCTAAATCTCTTTACCTCCGAAAAAAGATTTAAATAACGTTATAAGACGCCTGTCAACCTTGAAGACTTGGATGTTGACTTTGGCCTTCAACATTTTCAACTGTGATTATTTGTGAACGAAGGTGATGAAGAAACTAACTCGTAATCTTATCGACGAGGATTCTAGTCAGTGTTTGAAAATTTTATCGTCGTACACAGTTAAGAAGACGAAAATCGACTGGCAAAGATTCGAGATGTTTTGCCCAAGAGAAAATGAGTAATTCCTTCAACAAATATGATAACAAACATACCTGCACCCGATCATCTTGACAAGCTTCTTTGCCATTTGCGGTGTTTTTTCAAAGACCAACGAAAGAAAGACAGAAGTGAGCTCGAGCCAGACACATGCAGTAATGTCCAGTTTTCAAAAGACACCAGCGTCACATTAACGAGTGAATACTTACAGTGCTCTTAGTTTCCACCGAATAAACTTTGAAATATGTATGTAAACCCTGAGGACTGGGATGTTGACTTTGCCTTTCCAAATTTTAACCTAGCTTTGTTTTAATGAGAACGAAGCTGTTGTAGAAACTGAATCGTAACCTTACCGAGGAAGAGAATTCTAGTCAGTGTTTGAAAATTTTAACGCAGATCACAATTGAAGACGAGAATGAACTGGCAGAAAGAGAGGTTTTCCCAAAAACAATTAACGAGCGAATCCTTCGACAATGACAACAAACTTACCTTGAAAAGCTTCTTTGCCTTTTGCAGTGTTTTTTCACAAGGACAAACGGAGGAAAGATGGAAACGACTTCTAGACAGACACAGTGTCCGGTTTTCAAAATACTCCAGCGTTACATCAAAGAGCTTAAACTCACAGTGCTCTTGGTTTTGATCGAATAAACTTTTATAACATGGCGAATTTGTTTTTACTTTCTCGGAAAGCCTTTGTTACGTGCTATTGTTTTCGTGCGCCAATAAAAACTTTCTTTTTTGACGCCTGTCAAAATCGCGCGTCCTTCTCTTGTTTCCGGTCCCCCAAACAGGAAGAAGCCATATAATAAACATCTTCTTAGCCTTGTTTTTTTGGTCCGTACTTTACAGTACGGACCGAAAACTCGGCTAATAAGAGGTATGGATGTCGCCCATTTTCCCAAACTAGAATTTAAGCGTTAAATTCATCCGTGTTAATCTAAACTACTGGAAACCTGAAGACTTTTTAGCTAAAATTTCACAACTGCCTTAATCAGTCCGCCGTAAACATTTGATTACATGCACTACGTGTGTAATCTCGTACCCAGATCTCACTAAGTGTGTAGAACTGTGAATCCACGTTACTACATAAGGCCTACCATTCAATCAGATCAAAATCAATAATCAATAACATCGATATAATAGTCAATAAAATCAATAGCAATTAATTTATTGATATTGAAAATCAGTAAAAATCAAAGCCGCATTCTTGAGTGATTTTCAATTTATGCTGTCGCTGTGGCTATATGGCCGGTAACCGGTCATGATCAAGAGTTGGCCAAGCTGGCCTCTTTCAATGAAAACTTTGAATTTGAATACGTTACCGCGTTCTCCCGTCTACTTGGAAACGGAAAATACTTCCCCCTCCTTTACGTTAATAAACTAGAAATACGTTATTCGCAAAAACCTCCCGAAGCTGTAGAGGGTCAGCTGTAAAAATAAAGGGTAACTTGGGCAAAAGGAAAAAAGCCAAAGCAGAAAAAATGTATAAGAAAGAAAAACAATTGTTTCAACGCTTTAACTTAACTTTAACTTTAACTTTAACTTTATTTGATTTACCACAAAATACAAATAACGATAAAACAAGACAGTTACACAAAAGCAAATGAAAGTGGCGAGGAAGCCCAAAAAGAAACCATGAGGCTTATAGACATTGGGCTCCCTCAGAGTAAAAATAAAGTTAACAGTAACAGTAAGGCCAGGATCGAAGGTAAAATACAATGAAGGTAAGTATAAATTAACTAATTACATAGACTGAGTTGACAAAATATAAGGTATGGTACATGTAACAATAAGTATAAAAATAATATCAGACATGTGAAGAAATATAACTATTTACTACAAGATTTATAACTAATAATTCATATACATTTTTTTTTTCAATTTCGTTTTGATTAGGTGGTGAGAATTAGATTCTTTAATATCCTTTCCTATAGAGTTATAATAAGTAGGTCCTTGGAAACTGACAGAAAATTTACGAAGGTTTGTTCTACAAAAGGGAAGGTGAAAATCGTTCGCGTGTCTAGTGGCATAGCTATGGACTTGTTTGTTCTGAAAGAAAAATAATTGTTGAACTTTGAATGCAAAAGAGAATGGCTAAGAGAAAACATAAGTTTACCCAATTCTAGTTGTCTAATATCGGAAAGTTTTAGTAGCTCTAATTCTTTGAAAATAGGGTCTGAATGAGAATCGAAAGTTGATTTAGAAATAATTCTGATAACTCGCTTTTGCAAAGAGACAAGACGGCGAAGATTGGTTTTGTACAAACGCGATCCACACCCCGAGATTCGATTTCCGGGGAGAAGGGGTGGGGGGTTGGGAACTCCCTATGATGGCCTATGCCGGAGGCTCCACCCGAAAGGGGTACGTATCTTTTTGGAGCCTACCCTCAGGTATATGAAAGGGTAGGGATTTCACTAGTTAAAGAATTATAAAAGGGTACGGAAATCTGTCATTTGGGTCTGTGAAAGGGCTAACAGATGAATTTTCTGGCTTTATGAAGTCTGTTGATTCCTGTGTAAAATACAGTGCATTTAAACAAGGTATGTGAAAGAGGTACCATTTGTCAATATGACATACACTAAAGGGGTACCTTTCTTGGAAAAATGGTATATAAAGGGGTAATGGGTTGGACTTCAGGGCCCGGTGAGGGGGGTACTCTCCTATAAAATTATCGGGGGTGCTGGTCGTACCTTTTAGGGGTTTAAATTTGTAGATTGGTAGCGCTTAGGGTGCTAAAACCTAAACTGACTGCTGACAGAGCTGTCTCTGTACATTTTAGGGCCCTGCAGTAAGGTTACTCCCAGCCTTTTTTCTTAGGGCACCCAACCAAAACCGCCATGCTACGCAGGCTATATCGATCTGAAAAATGTATTTGTGCCAGTTATATAATTTGTTGATGTTGAATTGGTACACCCATAAAACAAGATTCTGGTACCTTCTAGGGGTGTTCTCAAAATTTTGCGATGAGCATACCCCCGTCACTTTTATAGAGGAGTGCCCCCCAGGCCTTGGGGCAGAGCCTCCCCTTATAAACATTTGTTGAGTTCCCCCCTCTCCATAGCATTTAGCCTACATAGCAGGCGTGAGAAAGGGAAGGGGAAGGGAATTGAGGGCGCGAGACCACGCGAGGGAGGAGGGGAGGAAGGGAACCTTCCTCCTTTTTTTTATCCTTCACGCACTCTCGCACGCCCAAATTTCCCCTTCCCTTTCCCCTTTTAACGCCTGCCATGCAGGCTACATAGGACTCAAATCTTCATTATGACCACCACCTGCTCCTGATGTCTGAGGCAATTGACAATTTCTTTCTTTGGCTGGAAAATTCCAGCTGAGTATTACAACAACAACAACAACAACAACAACAACAACTTTATTTATTTCTAAACCCTAGATACAAATTAGACAAAAATGCACATCACCCACAAATAGCTTAGAAGGCTAATCAAGGTGGGTTGAATAAAAATAATTGTTTACATTATTATATCACTCTTTGCTTTAGCTTTTCCATCATCCAATAATTATTACTTTAATATTATTTATTACTGCCAAACTCTACAGTTACCAGTCCAAGTATAACGAGTTCTTTCACAAAGTGACTTAACAATGGCAAGCAATGAGAAAAACTTGTGTGAAACTTAACATTGGTCTAATCTCAGTAAGAATTGTTTCACTATTTGTTTGACCTATCTTTTTGTCTTTTGCATGTTGCTAGTGCTGGTGTTAGTAAATTCGCTTTGCTGGTTGTTAATGCTTTCTTTTTCTTTAGCTATAACACTTCCTTTTTTATTTGAATTATTTTTAGCATTTACCACGGGCGTTCTTTTTTACTTTTAATAAATTATTGCATAAAAATACTTATTTCTGTGTATTGGATATTCTTGTAGTAAGTCTAAAATATTTTAATATTTAACATTTTATATTTCACATTTCTTTGTGAAAGGAAAACAAAATAAATATGGAAAAATTATCTGATTTTCACCCAGTTAATATCAAGACAAAAATCTGGCGACTGTTTCAAAAACAGGACTTGCCCTTTGATCCTCTATTTTTGTTTTGTTTTTGTTTCTTTTTTTTTCCATAATTAAAAAATGCCACCAAGCACTTCTGGTGAATTTTTTTTTTTTAGTTTTTTTCTTTTAATCCGACCGACCGACCTAATATCAGGGAACGCATTCGACTCTAAACGAAAAAAAAAAGGGGGGATGGCCTTATAGACTTTGGTATACTTGGAGTACATAAATACACAACAACCCTCTTTGGGGCTTGCTGGGTCTTTATTGCCTAGACCACCGAGCGATACCCCCAGGGAGGGAGGGATGGGACAAGAAAAAGCTTACAATCCTTTTAACGCGTCAGCTGGCTAGAATCGCATAGTGACATACACCTGCCTGCAGCTTGCATATATACATGGGCTTAGCGCTGAACTTCCGTCAATTGTATTTAATCCTGATAAACAGCTTTATCGCCCACAACAAAATTCATGTTGCAAATCATTAAATCATTTGTGCAACCAATACCCTGGTGACAGAGTCACACAAAATTATATACCATGCATGTTTAGGACAGAGACTGTCAAAAACCTTACCCTGTAAAGCAGCACATCCCGTACCCTCCTCACCTAGGCACCCAGTTCTCTAGCCAGTTTACTTAGCTTTTTCCTGGTTAATTCACGCTTTTCTGATGAAAATGATTGAGAGCAACCAGCAGCAGAGGGAGGCAAATAAAGTTTTTCCAGAACGCGCTAACGCTCTCGAGAAGGTTGTGCCCGGGGGAGGTGGAGATACTCTCTTATATAACCCATACAGGTATGTGCCGGCCCAAATGGTGTGTTTTTTTTTCGCCGTTTTGGTTTGACAACGGGTATAGACTTATCCCATTTTGGTCCTGGATCGGGTATGGTTTTCGAGGAAGAGTATGAACGTATTTGACGATTCAGAATGAATAAGAAAGAGAGAGTAATGGGCAAATTCGAAAAGTATTTAAAGAAATCTTTTTGTTGGCGTCCTAATCTAAGTAATAATGACTTAAACGTGGGAATTTGGAGAACCGGGCAGTACACCCCCACCAAGAAATCTCGGGGTGGGGAGGAGGGGGTACTTGGGTTAATTTTTGCTGGGTGTGTGCCACTGGCCCCTCGGAGCCCCTACTTCAGTATAGTCTGTTCTGTGACCAATTATAGACTCCATATTAGTCACTTGTAGGCAAATATGTAATTTTCGCGATCCATTTAAATTTTATGTATCGTGACCTTATCAATCCTTTTAATAGATCATCCTAAAATGAATTGACCCATTTTTTTTAATTTGAATGAAGAACACTTTACTTTTCACGTACAGGACAAACATTCTGGTATGTTTGCTAACCGTAAATATAAAGAAATGTCTTACCCAAAAAATCAGAAAATGTGCGACCCCATTCTAGTAACTCTATTGGAAATGCAACCCCCATTATAGTCAATCCAATCGTGAAAATGCGACTCCATCCAGCAGCACATCCCCATTAGCTTCTTATAAGGAAGTACCCCGCTGGGCAAGAAATCCTAGGAGTATCCCCCTGGAGGCAGTGATGATGCCTTTTTAAAGTGAGGGCAGCCAGGGGAGGACTTCCTTATTTGGCTTTGATGGGTATGTGCCACCTAATAGGGTATAGTTTTCAGTCACAATGTAGTGTCTTGAACAGGTGGCTGTTGATAGAACCAGGAACCTAGAATATAACCGAACAATTCTTGCAAGGACCACTTGGGCAAACTGCAGCAAGAGACAGCTGGACTTTGGTAACAGGATCAGCAATATAGAATAATACTCTAAATTGAAGGCAAGCTATGGTTTGGTAATTATTTATTTGCCCAATACTTTAGTTAGACAAAACTACCTTTCATCAGGGTTAGCCACTGATGAGGTCTAGTTGGGCTATCCAGTTTTTTTCTCATGTAGCCATAACAATTAAAAACAACAAAAAAAAAGTGGGATCACAGTCATCATTTTGGTTTCATTACAAATGGACTAAAAAGGGACACTATAGGTGTGAAATGATCATTTTGTGGAAAGTAATGGGGCAAGGTTCAACACCAACACCTTGAAGAGTTATCACAATCACTATGAACTCACTTGGACAACAAAAAAGGGCCTTTGGTACCTTTTATAACAAGGCAAACAGTGAAAATCACTGCCACCTTTCACATCACAGTGTTATGAGCAGTAGCTGATACACAATGCAAAACAAGGGAATTACATTGTGTAAGGATACTGGAGTAGGTTGCCAAGCACCAAACACCAGGTCCCAGTGGTTCAAAGGGTGGATAACACTACAATAATTTCTATCCAATACATGCAGATAACAGAATTATAGGTTTCCCTAATACTTTTACCTCATAAACTGGGATGTGCTAGATGGCACTAGCTATCTTTTGAAAAACTGGGTCTACATCTATAAATGCCATCTTAAGCACTTAACACTAGTAAAGGCATTTTACAAGAAAGTTTCCATGCTTATCACCCCAGCTACATGTACACTGTTCCTGGAGACTACATTTTTTACATCATTCAGTACATAATTTAAGTCAGTGACTTAAATGTTTCTGTCAAGCTGGATCTACATTCACTACTGCTGCAGATCAAACCAGGAACAAATAACAAACCAAGATTTAAGTAGAAGTAGGACAGTTTGGTTATCACTTAGTCCAGAGGCTTAAGTTTGTTTATAACTTTTTTGCTGAGACTCGCAGAACAAGCTTTAAATCTCTTCTCTTTCTTCATTTCTTCCTGACTTTCAAATCTTTCAACTGGTATTTGTGATACCTCTGTCCAGTCATTCTTCTCTGAATCAAACATTTCAACAGTCAAGCCTCTTATGTAAGAACCACCATTAGTAACTGAAGTCCCACCCAGCACATAGAGTCTCCCTTGAAAATGCACCATGCTTGCACTGAGTCTAGGTACCTTGAGACTAGGCATCAGCTGCCACTCATTGGTAGCAGGGTTGTATACTTCACAGGAACTGAGCATATCATAAGCCCAGATTGTCTTTATGCCTCCTGCAATGTAAATCTTGCCATTCATAGCAGCACCAATAGAATTATATCTTGCTTCATTGATACAGGCAAGTTCTTCCCACTTCTTGTCCCTTGAATCATATCTTGATGTTCTGTGGGTGTCCCTCCCACCTTTTACGTACAGGAACTGTTCATCAGTAACAATGCAAGCTTCTGGCTGGTTAAAAGGCAAGGATTCCATTCCATCCCAATTAT
Source organism: Porites lobata (assembly GCA_942486035.1). Taxonomy (NCBI): domain Eukaryota; kingdom Metazoa; phylum Cnidaria; class Anthozoa; order Scleractinia; family Poritidae; genus Porites; species Porites lobata. The sequence goes on from CALNXK010000056.1 coordinate 1,728,608, forward strand.
TACATTCCACATTGTACCTGTAGATCTGTCCTTTGTTATATGCTAAACTTAACGCATATAAGTCACCATTTAAAACAGTGTAATGAGTAATGTTAATGCTACCTGCAGCCCCTTTAGCTGCTGCCAGGTGTTGTTGTCTTCTAAGTATTCCATCACCCTTGCCCTTGCTTCATCCACCTTATGTGATCCTGCATCAAAAATGTAAACTTTATGCTTGTACTGGGCTGGAGTGAAAGTGCAAAAGTCATGTTCAAACAGTGTGTCTGCCATCCCGTGCCACATATTTGTCTGTGGAAAGTAGCACAGTGTCTGTCTTCCTCCACAGAGAATAATCCCCTCAACATGTGTCACTTGGCATTTCCTTGGTTGGTGAGAGGCTTCCCCATCATTAGAACTCAGCAATGATTTAATGGCATGTATCATAAATTGTGAACAAAATACTGCGTTTTTAGTGAGCAGCTCCTCTTTTACGAGTTCATTAATAAGAAAGTCATGAGACACAAATGGCAGGCGAACTTGGTGCAATAATTCAGGTAAATTTTCTTCCCTTCCACTCATGTTGTGAGACACCCACTTTACAATTCCTTTGAAAATGTCCTCCTCGGCATTTACAATGACATCATCATTAGACACCCACTCCATAACTTGCTTCTGATCAAGTTTGAGAAAGTCCTCTGTTTCCATGACAACACTGAAATTGGTGTTGATTACTTCACGGCATTTTTCCTTCAGCTCCACACACTCATATTTATCAGCAAAATAATAATTGAAAAGACAATTCTCTGTTGACACAGTCTTCTTCAAAACATTGCCCGCCATTGTGTTAAGGCTGGGCAGAAGAAGAAAATTTGCAGTTGCAATCAAATTGTGCGCTCTTTCTTCAACGACTGTGACATTCCCAGTGTAAAGGTACTTTAACGCGTCTTCCATGACAGTTTCAGTGGCTTCTTCTAGCTCTACTTTGATCAGTTGTTCGTTGCTCTCTTTCATGTCGCTTGTCAGAAGTGTCAGAAAGAACGGACTGGCCGCCGCTAAAACAGCTCTGTGAGCTTTGAACTCTTTGTCGTTTACTGCGATCGTCACGTCACAAAAGCTATCGTTGTTCCTTAGGATATCCAGACGCTCGAGAAGTTCTTGACGATGCTTGGAAGGATCTGCAGACATCGACTCAGCCAAAGACTCCATCTCGAAGGATGATGCGGAAGTGAACGTCCCTACCCATCACACATTGCGTGGAAAACTCTTACCGAGAAAGCACTGGGGAAAAGTTCACAAGTTCATTACCAGATCTCACGCTGACACTATCCACAAAATGGAGGATATGCGAGGATGTCGCCCATTTTCCGTTAATGTAAACTAACTACTGGAAACCTGAAGACTTTTTAGCTAAAATTTCACAACTGCCTTAATCAGTCCGCCGTAAACATTTGAGTATATGTACTAAGGGAAAGTTCATTTAATATGACAAGGGGGAAGATGAAGATATTGAGGGGAGGCTCCGATAATTTTGAGACACCCGAAGGGGAGGCTCTGAAAAAATTGTTGCGCTAGGAGGGGGGGCTCCGAAAATTTGTATACTTCAAAACCAACACATGACATCATCATACAGATCGGATGGTTTTCAACTCATCAATTTAATGACCTGTGCAACCCAGCTATATCACGTGGTTTACAGATATAACAAATGTAGTCTCAGTAATTATTACACTCTTGTTCATCCCAAAAATGCTTTAGAAAATTGTATCACAACTGTATCTCAAGTTTGTCATAGTATAAACCATTGAAGACAATAACGGTAAATATATTTAATACAGTCTAGCGATCTTTTTTCAGGGGAGCAAAGGAATTGAAGGAGGAGGGGGGGGCTCTGAAATTTTTTCGACTACCAAGGAGGGGGCTCCTAAAAAATTGAACCGCTAGCGAGGGGGGCTGCTAAAATTTCAAGCTTCGAGTTTCAATATCTTCATCCCCCCTTTGTCATATTAAATGAACTTTCCCTAAGTGTGTAGAACTGCGAATCCTAGCCTGCGAAAACGGTCATTATAAAATATAGACTGCGGACCGCGGACTACGGACTGCGGACTGGGTATAATATACGGACCAGGTATAAAACGCAGACTGGAAAATATGGACTGGGTATAAAACACGGACAAGGTATGAAACGCGGACTGCGGACTGCGGACTGGGTATAAAATACGGACTACGGACTACTTTGGTAAAAATGGTGCTAATTAGTTCTAGGTAAGGAAAAATAAGATCAAAAGATCGCTAAATAGCAAGACACGTGAGTTACGGTTGCAAATACTCCTATAAATTCTTGGTGGAGGTGTCCAGCCCGGTTCTCTGAATCATGAGCCGGATCAAAATGCTATTTTCTTCACTCATTTTTAGACCCTGTCTTGGTCTCTAACAATCATGAAATGGGTCAGGATCAGGGGTGGTATTCCCTTATATAAGGGAAGGGTAGCTTTTGGGCCTTTTTGGTGTGAAAACACTTTGCCCATTTTGGTGTGGAATCGGGTATGGTTTTCGAGGGAACTACGGGAACGTACATAAATGGACGTATTTATCGTTTCAATTCCAAATGAATAAGGACGAAATAGAAATGTGCGAATTCGAAATGCATTTGGAGAATTTTTTTGTTTCCACTCTAACTTTGTAATGATGACAAAATTTCTGCCTGATTAGACCTAACCTGTTCAAGGCTCTGAGATGGTTGGGTCCGCTGAATTGAGAAATCGAAAACACGAAAATAAAACGGGAGAAAACTGGGGAGTCTCCCCATTATCTGAGAGCCTGGAACAGGCTAAATTAGGCCAGGTCCGAAAATGGGTATGGGTTTTAGAGATCTAGTCTGAAAACGGGTGTGGAAAATGACATTTTTTTGTCTGCAAATAGGTCAGGAATCGGAGAACCGGGCACCACACCCCCACCAAGAATTCCCAGTAGTACCCCCCCCCCCCCTACGGGGATCAGGAGCAGGGTGTAAATCATGTCATCATAATCATCGCTTAGAATATAACGTTGGATGACTCATTTCGGTTATCATTCACGTGTGTGAGTAATCCCTCCCCCCTAAATACTGCTTTTGTGCACCGCGGGAATGCCCTACATTGACCTTCTGATCTGAGTTCTTCATTCAGTCCTCACTTCCCAATTAAGGCTTTATTTGAAACGGAATTGTGGCATCCGATAAGAATTTTACTGATCTGACTAACACCAATACTATTTTTTTTAATTCGGTGCTCCTTATTGATTTAAAACTGCAAACTGAAATCTCTTCAAACTCCTTTTTATAAAATTCAGAGTTTAATTTCAATTGCCTTGAATACCGGCATAACCGTCCTTCTCCGTGGGAAGAATAGACTACGTGAACAGCCAAGGGAATGTTTAAGCTGGGACTACTGTTTTTGCTAGTCCGCTTTCCATTCTCTCAGTTTTACCTTCTAAAGCTGTTTTTATATACATAGTCCATAGTCCGCGTTTTATACCTAGTCCGTGTTTTCTACTCAGTCCGGAGTCCTCATTTTATACCTAGTCCGTGTTTTATACTCAGTCCGGAGTCCACATTTTATACCTAGTCCGTATTTTATACCCAGTCCGCAGTCCGCAGTCGGTGTTTTATACTGACCGCCTGCGAAAACAACCGTTTCTCCTCGCTCTTCGCCGCTGGGGACGTTTCGCGCGGAGGAACGTCTGCGACTCAGCTACAGAAATTCCATACTGATGACGCAAGTCAATGTTTAGATAATAAATCCGGTAGTCATGGGGTGCCAAATGTAAATTTGTCCAATTTTACGTGTCTTGTGGTCGATTTTGGAAAAGTGTTGTGTTCATCTGCAACTTAATAAGCTCCAGCAAAGCTCAAATGCTTCTTCTAGAGAAGACTATATTCCACAAATATTGACTCTTTTGTTAGAAATTCTTCTCGTTTACATCTGATCTTTGTGGCCTTTTGTCTTCTGTCTGTCATTCGTAAACAATAACTAAAACAATGTAACTACTCCGTCGACCAATCAGCACTTTTGACCGGATTCCGGACAGATTTTACGTCATCAGTATGGAATTTCTGTCGCTGAGTTGCAGACGTTCCTCCGCGCGAAACGTCCCCTGCGGCGAAGAGCGAGGAGAAACGGATGTTTTCGCAGGCTATGTGAATCCACATTGCTACATAACCCTACCATTCAATCAGATCAAAATCAATAATCAATAACATCAACAATAGTCCATAAAAATTAATAGGAATTAATTTATTGATATTGAAAATCATTAAAAATCAAAGCTGCGGTCTTGAGTGATTTTCAGTTTACGCTGTCGCTGAGGCTATATGGCCGGTAACCGGTCAAGAGTTCCGCTTGGAGATGGCCAAGCTGGCCTCTTTCCTGATGAAAACTTTGAATTTGAACACGCTACCGCGTTCTCCCGTCTACTTGGAAACGGAAAACACTTCCCCCTCCCTTACTTTAAGAAACTAGCAATACGTTATTCCCAAAAACCTCCGGAAGCTGTAGAGGGTCAGCAATAAAAATAAAGGGTAACTTGGGCAAAAGGAAAGAAGCCAAAGCAGGAAAAATGTATAAGAAAGAAAAACAATTGTTTCAACGCGATCCACACCCCGAGATTCGATTTCCGGGGAGGGGGGGGGGGGGGGGGAACTCCCTATGATGGCCTATGCGGGGGGCGCCACTCGAAAGGGGTATCTTTTTGGAACCTGCCCTCGGGTATATGAAAGGCTAGGGATTTCAAGTTGACGTATTAAAAAAGGGTACGGAAATCTGTCATTTGTGTTTGTGAAAGGGCTAACAGATGAATTTTATGGCTTTATGAAGTCTGTTGATTGCTATTTAAAATACAGTGCATTTAAACAAGGTATGTGAAAGAGGTACCATTTGTCAATATAACATACACTAAATGGATACCTTTCTTGGAAAAATGGTATATAAAAGGGTAAGGGGTTGGACCTCAGTACCCGGGGGGGTACTCCCCTATAAAATTATCGGGGGTGCTCGTCGTACCTTTTAGGGGTTTAAATTTGTGGATTGGTAGCGCTTAGGGTGCTAAAACCTAAAATGACTGCTGCCAGAGCTGTCTCTGTACCTTTTACGACCCTCCGTAAGGTTACGCCCAGCCTTTTTTCTTAGGGCGCCCAACCAAAACCGCCATACTACGCAGGCTATATATATCGATTTGAGAAATGTATTTGTGCCAGTTATATAATTTGTTGCTGTTGAATTGATACCTCTTAGGGGTGGAAATGAATTTGGGACACACCCATAAAACATAGATTCTTGTACCTTTTAGAGGTGTTCTCAAAACTTTCTGACGAGCACCCCCGTCACTTTTATAGGGGAGTACACCCCCCAGGCCTCGGGGCAGAGCCTCCCCTTATAAACATTTGTTGAGTTCCCCCTCTCCCTAGGATTCAAACAAGCATTATGACCACCACCTGCTCCTGATGTCTGAGGCAATTAACAATTTCTTTCTTTGGCTGGAAAATTCCAGAGTATTACAAAAACAACAACAACTTTATTAATTTCTAAATCTTAGTTAAAAATTAGACAAATATGCACATCTCTTGCAAAAAGCAAAGGGTAATCAAGCTGGGTTAAATAAAGATAATTAATTACATTATTATACCATTCTTTGCTTTAGCTTTTGCATCATCTAATACTTACTATTACTTTAATATTATTTATTACTGCCAAACTTTACAGATACCAGTCCAAGTATAATCAGTTCTTTCACAAAGTAACTTAGCAATGGAAAGCAGAAAAACTTGTGTGAAACTTAGCAAGGGTCAAATCTCAGTAAGAATTGTTTCACTATTTGTTTGACCTATCTTTGTGTCTTTTGCCTGTTGCTGGTGCTGGTGTTCATAAATTCACTTTGCAAGTTGTTAATTGTTTTTTTTTTCTTTAGACTGCTAGCAGTCTCTTATTTTCTTTGCAAAGTTACTGCACGAGAAACTCAAGCACGCAAGTGGTGAAGCCGCAAGCCACGATAAATGAGGGCGTAAGCCCGAGAATAAAAAATAAGAGACTGCTGACCAGGGTTGTCGCTAAGATTTCAAGTTGTCGGGTAAATACAACAAGTGGGTGGGGAATCAAACGGCTAGAGATTTCTTATGGTTCTATTTTTCTTCTATTTTCCAATAAAAGTAGCCGGGGGCCACTCTCTTAGTAGCCGGGGAAAATCCCCGGCCCCCAGCTCTTAATGACAACCCTGCTGCTGACTGTTTTGTTCTGTCTGGGGACAACGAAGCTGTCAAGGTAACAATCAACCAATTAAACCTGATTAACTTGAAACAATTTATAAATACCAGTAGAACATAAACAACTGAAAAGTTTTACTTTTTTAAAAAATCCAGTAAGATTTCTCGAACTCCTTTCTCTTGAGGAAATATACAGCAGTTTCCTTTGGTAAGATATCCTTTAATAAACGTTTTAGTTTACAAGCGATTACCGCTAGGTTCATAATCAGTTGTTCGTAGTTAGTTGTGACATGTGACCATTTTTATCGCTTGCATCTCCACCACAGACCAGTCAATGATCTGTCAGCAGCTGTAAAATTGACCAATCGGTTACTCTGTTTCTGGGCCAGAGGGTTTGTTTACTACAAAAGAGTCCACAGTCCATCTTTTCTCGTCTGGTCCTAATCTCCTATTGTAACATAACATCGTGGTTTGCAATCGCACTGGCTGAGATAAGAACTAGACGAATTTTAAGAGAAAAGGCAGACTGCAAGCAGTCTAATTTTTCTTAAGCTATAACATTTACTTTTTTATTTGTATTATTTTTTTGCATTTACCACATGCATTCTTTTTTCTTTTAATTGCATAAAAATACTTATTTCTGAGTACTGGATATTCTTGTAGTAAATCTGACATATTTTAATATTTAATATTTCACATTTCTTTGGAAGAAGAAAACAAAATAAAATATGCATGTGCACAGGGAAAAATCATCTGATATTCACCCAATTAATATCAAGACAAAAATCTGATGACCGTTTCATAAACAGGACTTGCCCTTTGTTGTTCTATTTTTTTTTTTCATAAAAATGCCACCAAGCAAACTTACCACACGAAATACATTTTAGCGAATCAGCAGTGAGAAACAGTAAAAAAATCATTATTGAGTAATTTTATCCTGCTCATTGCCAAAAGTAAGAAAAACGTCTTCTACATCAACCATTGGAATTGGGTAACTTTGCTCTCTATGCTTTAAAGAATAACAACAAAGGAATGATGTGAGACAAAAGTTGATAAGACTACAAAATAATGTAACTGATACACATGTGCATTTAAAACAGGGGATCCAGGTCCAGTGGTTCAAGATCGCTAACCAGTTTTTTGCAGAGTCTTGCAACACAAGCCTGAAATCTCTTTCCTTTCTTCATTTCTTCTTGACTTTCAAAGTTTTCAACTGGTATCTGTGATATCTCCTTCCACTTATTGCTGTCTGAATCAAACATTTCAATTGTTAATGCTCTTACATGAGAACCTTTCCGGTTGACTCTGGTCCCCCCCAACACGTATAGCTCTCCTTTCAAACACACCATGCTTGCATTGTATCGTGGTCTTCTGAGCATGGGCATCAGCTGCCATTCATTGGTAGCAGGGTTGTACACCTCACAGGAGCTGAGTACCACTCGTTGGGGGCCCAGCCCTCCTGCTATGTAAATTTTGCCATTCACGGCAGCACCAAAAGCATTACATCTTGTCTCATTTATAGCTGCAAATTCTTCCCATTTGTTTTGCCTAGAATCAAATCTCATTGTTCTGCTTGTTTCTCTACCACCTATTATGTACAAAAACTGCTCATCATTCACAGCACATGGGTGCTCTTGTGCAAAAGCTGAGGATTCCATTGTATTCCAGTCATTGGTTTCTGCACCATATCTAAAGATTTGCAATTTTTCATACATGTAAGAGTAAGGGAAATATATTCCGTATAATTCATCACTTAAAACAGTGTATCCATTAAAAATGGTTGGAGCCTCAGCTCTTTGAAATGCTGCCCAGGTGTTGTTACCTTCGTAACATTCCATCACCGGTGAATCACCCACCTTATGTACTTCTGAGTCGAAAATGTAAACTTTACCATTGTACCACGCAGGAGTGAGATTTCCATGATCAAACAGTGTATCTGCCATCTCATACCAATTGTCATCTTCAAGCTGGGGAAAGTAACACAGTGCCTTTTTTCCTCCACAAAGAAAAATCCCATCTATATGTGTTTCAAGGCATTTCCGTTGTAGTTGAATAGCTTGTTCATCGGTTGTGCTTAGCTTTGTTTTTATGGCATCTAACACAAAATTCAAGCCAATCTTAGCATTACTAATGACTAGCTCTTCTTTTGGCAATTGGTTTAGAAGAAAGTCTTGGGATACTGATGTCATGCGAACCTGAGACAATAACTCTAGAAAATGATTCTCTCTCTCTCTCTTGTTGTGAGACACCCACTTGACAATTCCTTTGAAAATGTCTTCCTCGTCATTCACAGTGACGTCATCACGAGACACCCACTCCATAACTTGCTTCATGTCAAGGTTTAGAAAGTCATCTGTTTCCATGACAACACAAAATTTCGACTTAATCACTTCACGGCATTTTTCCTTCAGCTCCACACACTCATACTTTTCAGCAAAATAATAATTAAAAAGACAATTCTCTGTTGTCACAGTTTTCTTCAAAACATTGCCCACCATTGTTTTAAGGCTTGGCAAAAGAAGAAAATTTGCAGTTGCAATCAAATTATGAGCTCTCTCCTCAACGACTGTGACATTCCCAGTGTAAAGGTACTTTAGCGCGTCTTCCATGACAGTTTCAGTGGCTTCTTCTAGCTCTACTTTGATAAGTTGTTCGTTGCTTTCTTTCATGTTGCTTGTCAGAAGTGTCAGAAAGAACGGACTGGCTGCCGCTAAAACGGCTCTGTGAGCTTTGAACTCTTTGTCCTTTACTGCGATCGTCACGTCACAGAAGCTATCGTTGTTTCTCAAGATATCCAGACGCTCGAGAAGTTCTTGACGATGTTTGGAAGGATCTACAGACATCGATTCAGCAAGACACTCCATTTTAATTTTGCAGGATGATGCGGAAGTGAACGTCCCACCCCATCACACATTGCGAGGAAAACCCTAACCGAGAAAGCACTGGGGAAATGTTTGTTACCAGATCTCACTCTGGCACTCTCCACAATATGGCGGATAACTGCGAGTATGTCGCCAATTTTCCTAAACTTGAGGATTTATGCGTTCAGTTCATCCGTGTTAATGTGAAATACTGGAAACCAGAACAATTTTTAGGTAAAATTTCATGATTTCTTTAACCAATCCGTGGTAAAATAGCAATTATTTTTATGATGTGCCGAACAGTGAAACCACTATATTCTGTTTCCAGATCTTGTGCTTATATCCAAATTTCAAATTTTCCAATATGATTTCTCGTAGTTCTTGTTGCTATATTATATAGAAGCTTTCAATTTTCAAAATGGCTTGCTCACAGGTTGTTCATTAGTTTAAGATTGAACTTGTCTGTAATGCTATTCCTGTTTTTTTTTTCCAAGGAATTCCAGGACATGTTCTCCTACCAATTTTGGAAAACCTTGATCCTCTAGAGATTGAGAAACTTGAAGGCTCCAGTATTTTCAAAGCAATGAGTATGTTGGAAAAAAGTATCTTGTTAATAGAACTTTATACATTTAAAGTTTTATGTGTCACAGACCAACTTCATGAGTCTGCACTCTGGTGCATCAATCTTTTTAACATTTTTTTATCTATTTCTTTCCAAAAACTAATTGAAAGGAATTGACACTAATCCACTCTGGAGAAACATTTATACTGCAAAGTGGCGAAGAAAGAGTAAGTGGCCCGAGGTATACTTTAAAACGAAGGGAATCACACAAGAACAAGAACTTTGGAAGATTTATTACCTTCAAAGACTACTGCAAGAGGCTCTTAATGGATGTAACGTCAGTGGTTTAAAAATTTGTTCATCATCTGCAGGTACAAAATAATTATGATAATAATGAACTGTTACTAGTAATAACCAAAGGTTACAGAGTGCGAGCAACAATGATTGAAGGTCAAAACACTTTTGCTCCAATGATGTGCTGTGGGTAAGTTTCATGTGACAGATGGTCACAACATGCATGATCAGGTTACGAGTGATATAAGCTCTGAATGCATGTGATCAAATTGCATTTTAGGTTCATTCCATTCATTCTTAGTGGAAGTCCAAACGAATGTTGGCTGGAGATTAGGATTGCAGGCTTCTCTAATTGTACACCGCAGTAATAAATCAGTGTTTGAAAGATAATGCCATTTAAATAACATGTTCACTTCTTTTTCATTTCAGAAGGTGATAACTACAGATTGCAAAAGATAATTGTGCTTGTGCAAGATATGCCGCATATCTTAGGCTTTATAATCCATCAATTATTTATCTGGCAAAGAACTGGGATATTGTTGAGCAACTTGCTGAGTGTGTTGAATTTCTAGAAATTTTCATGCTTAGAAACAATGGAGTGGAGCCACTGTGTCTTCTCCTTCAAGTATTTATATCAAAGAGACTGAAATCTGTTGGATTCTGTTTTTGCAAAGTAAACAGTGTGGAATTGTGGAGTAAAATATTTTGTTCCTTGTTACCATTACAAGAAAATGGTTGCAACAGTACTGAGATAGAAAAGGAGGGAAGTGTTCCTTTTGAAGACAATGATAATCCTCATCAGTCCCTACCATGGAAATTAATTAGTGAAGTGGGAAATTGCACATCTCCTCCAAGTGTCTTAGGTGATGTCAACATTTATGAGTTTACTGATGATGACTTGTCGGTTTTTCCAAAGAGATGTAGAAAATTCTCTGAATCATCCTGGAGTAGTTGCACTGGATGTTTACCTCAGTTAGGCACAAGTGAAGCCTCTTCAAGTTCTAGTCCAGATCTCTTTGATGCAGTGTTTAACTGCTGTAACCATGGACGGGATTGTAAAGAAGTCCCAAGAGAGCTTTTGCAAGTAAATGACAGTCAACAAGACACAGATAAAACCTCAGACCACTGTCAAGTTATCCCTATAGCTACTAAACCTACAAAGCCACTTTCACTGTTTCACAGTTTATCAAATGTTGGCTGCTCTTTAGTTCATTTTGAGCTGACTGCCTTCTGGCTGCATCAAGATCTCCTTGAACTGTTTGTTAATAGTTTAAAATGTTGGACAAACTTAAAGTCACTGACACTTGAAGACAATGGTCTAAGCTTCCAGCCTCTGAGCTTATCACAGAAGTTAATGGATACACTTTATCTCCTCTGCACACAAGGAGAACTGCATTGCCTGAAAATCACAAATAACCTAGTGAGTGATAGTATCACAAAGTTTCTTGTGGAAAAATTAGTTGGTTCATTTTGCTGCAAGTGTAACCAAGAGTCCAAGTCTTTGACAAAGTTCAAACTTTCTTCCTTTCAAGTTTCTGAAGCCTTCTGTGCACATTTAAGAACAGCAATAAAAGATGTTTGTTTTTGTTCACTAAATAATTTAGAGACATCTTCTACACATAAATCCAAGACAACAGATAGTGAAGATTCTATCGAATCAGAATGCATGGATCTGGGTATTTCCTTGGGAAGTAAAAGAAAAACAAAATTTCAGGTTCCAGTTAAAAATAAGAGATTCACATGGCATATTAATGGTTCCTGTGTAAACAATGAAGCTGACAACTGTCAAGAAGGCTGCTCAATTAGGGAGACATGTTCTTGCCATGAAAGTTTCAATGAGCCTGGCAATGGTGACTTGAACTTCATTAACAAGAATGACAACTGTACAAAAACACCTTTTGATCAGAATTGTCCAGGATCTTTTGAAGCAGCATCAAACATGGCTAACTTCACAGAAATTCCGGCTTTAGATTCCAGTAAAATCATCCAGTTTAATGGCTTCAATTCCAAAGAGTTTGTTGGCATCCAAGAACTGCGATTGACGTGTCCAGTTGGGGATAGAGGAGCAAGCTTGATCTCTGATGGACTGCAAAGTAATAGCTCACTTCTTTCTCTCAGTTTAGTCAATTGTAATATCTCAACTGCAGGGCTAGGAGACATCTTTAATGCCATAACAGGTACGACTATTTTACACATTACATGCTAACAACACTGACTATAATCCTATTTACAGATTTTTTCAAAATATTTCAACAAGAGAGTGAATGGATGAGAACACAAAAAGGAAGAGACTTTATTGTTATTGTCGCTTAGTTTTTATGTATAGATCAGCTTAAGTAAGAAGAGAAAATTAATAGAAGGTACAACAGGCTATGATGACTGTGTTTAATTTAACATGCAATATTGGACATAACCCTTCAGCCTTAAGCCTTTTCTCAGACTCCGCAATTATATTTATCTAAAGGAATTTTACCGGGCTTTTAAAGTTACATATTACGTTTTCACTGTTGATCTCAATATTCTTTCATGGTATAATTTTGCTCTTTGATCAGGTCACAGATCTCTGAAACACCTGTCTGTCAAAGGCAACAGATATGATCCCAGTAGAAATAACAAGCTGGCAGAGATGTTAACAGTGAACAAAACACTCACAGATTTGAATCTCAGCAGTTGTGGACTCGGAGGTAAAGCTAAGAAAGTACTTCAGTGTTGACAATTGCCATTTTTCTGTTTAATATGTGTATTATTTGATGTTAGTTCTGCTTGGTACAATTGTATTAAATTTTTCTCTGGGTCGCTGACGTGGTTTTAATCCTCTTTTTAAACACCAACATTCTTAAATTCCTATTTTTGTTATTAGAGATGGAAAATGGTGTTCAAAGATTTGATTAGAACCTATGATCTGCAGGTTCCAGAACCAGCATTGTTGTTGTACGATTGTTGGCGTTGTTTTTTTTGTATAATTGTTTCAGTTATGAGGCATGCAACGTGGGGCCTCCCACTTGCTTTCACTCACTGAAAAATGGAAAAACCTGTTCTGCATGCTCCCAATCATCTGTGAATGCACTTCCATAAGTCTGGGGAAGAATAATCATTTATTCATATAATTATCAAAGTTATATGCACATGTCAGCACATTGTAATGGTTGACAGTGTAAGTCATTATAACATATTAAGCTTCGTGTTTTTCATTCTTTATTCTATATCAGTTTCAGATTCAGAGTTCTTTGGTGACATAATTCATGCCTTGTGCATCAACAGCACCTTAACAAGCTTAAAGCTGGGAGGAAACATTTTAGGTGAGCTTTTTCAAGTCTGTGCATGTAGTCAAACCTCAATTAAATCATCAAAACATTGCAGTATGCTGACTCAACCAGGGCTGTCTGCCTTCCTGGGCACAGGGTTGCTTCCCTGGCTAATTTCATTGAAGGAAAAGAATAGAAGGAAAATAGAACCAAACAAAATCCCACACCGTGAGCTGTTTAATTCCCCATCTACCTGTTGTGCATTAATAAAAAAATTTTCATAAACACAGAAATTTGAAAACTTAGCGACAGCCTTACACAACAGTACTTGTAAATTAAACATGGTCACTTTCTTCAAATACATGTAGATCATAATCACAAATAATTTTAGTTAAGAAATGAATGCTTATAATATACAGGGTAGTTGCTCACATTGGTTCACCGATACACAAGTTTGGCAACTGCTGGCATATATGCTCAGACTTTCAAATGACCATGCCGTAAATGTTATTGCCAACCCTAGAAAAAAAGTGTTGTTTTCTTCTTTGTTACACCATGCTTACTTTGTTGTGTGGTGTTGTTTTTGTTGTGCAGGTGATGCTCACATTGCTGTTTTATCACAAGTTTTCACTCATCCAAGCAAAACTTCAGGAATAAACAAATTAGAATTAAGGTATGTTGATGTAATAGTTATTATTTTCATCTACATGTATTAATGGAAGACTTACTGTAAAATTCCGAAAATGAGCCCCGGGGCTTACATTTTTCAAAGGCCCTTTTTGAGGGGCTTATTTTTGGAGGGGCTAAGGTGTACGAAGGGAAATTTGCGTTTCAAAATCGATTGGGCTAGCTTGTAGTGGGGAGGAAATTTACCATTTTTGCTTTGTTTTTACTTTGTATTTTAGGGCAAATTCCAAGTACATTAAGCCCCCTGGGTGCACATAAATTTGGAGGGGCAATTTAACAGAGGGTTTTCTGTGTTACAATTTTTTTGGGGGGGGCTTATAATTATTTGGAGGGGCTTGATTATTTTCGGAATTTTACGGTCAATCGCTAGTTTGTTTTATTATGAAAGATACTTTTTAATAAATAGGACATTATTAGCAAGTTGCTTCAAGCACCAGTCTTAAGGTGGGTGAATACAGTTTTGGCAGTTTGTGAGTGTATGTCATTTGCCAAATCATGGCAAGAGAAAGGTTGCAGCTCACAAGCTGAAACTTGGCAAGTAAAAAATATACTGATGAAAGATTTTGATTGTTTCCATGGCAACATGAACAATTGAATACAACCTTAACATTTCACTTTTGCTCAATTTACATGAAATTCGCACTTGAGATTTTCCTACAAAACTTATTTGACCAAATTTTAACAGACGAGTTTAGATAATCATACTATTATTGTACTGTATTAATTGTTAAATGTGTCACAAAATTCATCTGTTCGACTTCCATTTGACAGTTCTCATTATTTAAAATGCGATAAAAGTATAAATTCTGCCAAATGTTACAAAATTTTAATGAGTAGATTTGTAGAAATTGTTTTCTGTGTACCAAATGTTGCTTTTTTGCCACCATGTTTGTTTGTCCCATTTAAAACACGCGCCGTCACGCAAGTTACCCTTGACTGCCCGCAAAACTGTGTTTAGCCACCTTAAAGCAAGGCTAGTGCAAAGTCATTGATATGAAAACGATTTTTTATTCTCATGCTCATAAAACTCATTTTCAGTCAAGAAAGATTTTGCATTTAGCCTCATTTTAAAAGACTGTGGAGGCATGTGTGGCAAAGCAGTTTTAACTGCTAAAACTACTCCACCTCTGAGTCTGGATGTCTGGGGTTCAACCCCTGCCTATCACGTTGTTTCTTTATAGACAAGGAGCTTTACTCCACTTTGTCTCTTTTCACCTAGGTGTATAAATTAATGGGTACTGGCGACGTGGTGCTGAGGGGTAACCCTGTGATGGACCAGCATCCCATCCAGGGGAGACTAGCAATATTCTTAGGCATGCTTCATGCTAAAGAAACCAAAATAAGCTCCAGCCATTTGGTCCTTTAACTTGTGGGTGCCTTTGCCTTTGTAACCAGCTTCTTTTTTTGAAGTGAGAGTTTTTGGAACTTGGTAATGGCCTCTTGAGAGGAACTCTGTGAACTGAATCTGTGAATTTCAACAGTTACTGAGGTGCCCTGTTTAATGACATTTATGGGAAATTAAGATTTCCTAGTAACCCAATGCAAGAGCAAAAGCAAGCTACCAACGGAAACAGGCCAGGGGGCTGCTTGCACAGAACTGCAACATTACTGTAGCATACATAATTATGATCCAAAATTATAATCTTCCTTATTTATTTTCTTTCCTCCTCATAGCAACAACCCCATATCAGTGGAAGGTTTGTCAGTTTTAGCCTCATCTCTGGAGTGCATTAAACCAAGAAAACTGGATGAACTCAAACTGACAACAGCAAATATTCTGGGCTCAAAACCACATTTGCAGGTCTTGTCAAATCTCCAATGTGTGGTGCGCACTTTAATAGTAGAACACTTGGACAAGGCAACCTTATTTGCAGATTTCTTGAGTCAAATGTGAATGCAACGATGCCCGAACTTCATGCAGAACTTATGAGCACCTTCATCCATACACTTGCTGTAGCTGACTTATTTTTGAAAAACATTTCCCAGAAATTTCAGGGGTGGGAAATAATAATTCCTTAAAATAATGTTTACAGGGCTTGGGAAAAAAATGTGATCTGATGATCTTGAAATCTCCAAAACATTCTGTGATGAGTAGATTGAAGTCTTGTCTTTGTGTTTTTCTCTGTTCTTCAACTTTTGCTATAAAGGTTTTGAACAAGGATTTTTTAACCATGATTTTAAATAGCGTTCTTCATCCCCTTTTTCTACCTTTTTTTGGAGAAAGAAGGTCAGATGAAAAGATTCAAAGTTCAACATTGGAAATAAGATCAACGAGAGTGAACATTGACTTAAACTTGCACTTAGTTGAATCAACATTGTTTTATGCCTGAAAGACACCTATGCTGCAAATAAACATGTACACCCTAATGTCTAATGGTTTAAATAAATTTAGGAAGCCAATTTTCCCATTTCTTAATTGTTCTTTAAGCAATTTTTTAGGACTAAAGCATAATGAATTGTATTGCAATGAGTTATAAACATCACACGTGTATAGCAAGTTATATGAGATCGATATCAGTCAGTCATACCTGTAGTCAAAAATGCACAATTTTTATCTGTATCATATCTGTGGGGCTTTTGGAAATGTCTGTGATGTAATTTTGCTCTATTGCAGTAGTCCATATCGACGAATCCAAAAGTAGAGCATTTTTTAGGAGGATTAATTGTTTGCAGAAAATAAATAAATAGCCCAGTTTAAATGAATCTGGAAATTTTCTGCTTGTGGTATCTGGAAATCAGGGAAAATTTGGCTTGAAAATCCAGAATCCTGGGCTTTGGAATCCGGAATACAGCTCAAGGAATCCAGAATACAAGTTCCCGGTACTGGAATCCAGTACCTGTAATCCGGAATCCAAGACTGTCTTGGACTTCCTTACATTGGAACAATAAATAGCTGTAAATGGTGGTCAAGTCAAAGCAAATTAAATCAGGACCTTTGTGTTGACCAAACCTGTGTTGTCTTAATATTTTATGTCATGACCTCAGTCTTGTATTGAAAGTTTGCAATACTTGAAATATACATATTTAATAAGCGTTCCAATACCCAGAGTCATCTATCAAATTGTTAAACTGACTGGGTATACATATTAATTGTACTTTTAATTATAATTTGTGAAATGTTAGTCTATCCATGAATAAGAATGTTTGTGGATTAAAGAATATTAAGCTGTTATTACATGTCTATAATGCACTTGTTCATTGCTTGAAGGATGAAGTAAATGAATGTTTATTCTAAAAGATGGAAAGGATAGACTACTGTCTGTGCAACTGTGTGGGGTGACAGCTTTTGAGATTTTTCAGAATTGAATGTGTGCACAACTAAGACTGTGAAGACAGGTTGCTATAATGGACACCTACATGTTGAGTTGATCCCAGCATTTCTTTACTCCTTTTAGAACATAGCTATTAAAGTGGAATGGTTATGAAACCTGTAAGACTCCTTTGCTATGTCTTTTTGTTAGCTTTTTTGGACCTGACTGTGCACAACGTTCAATGGCATTCCTAATATTTTGAACTTACTGACCAATAGAAACATCACATTAAATTATTCAGTCTAGCCTGGGGTGTACACAGATGTTGTCTTATTTTTCTTTTTGTTCTTTTCAGAAACATCGGCGAGCTCGTGAGTGAAGTGAGCATGCAACAATGAGCGCGGAGCGCAAGAAAGAAAAATAAAGAAGTATTTTTTTCTTCCCCCACCACTACCCCCTTGTGCTGGGTGGACTTTGAAGAGAAAATAGAGTCTGTGAACAGGCTATATTCAGTCACAACTTAGCTTCCAACTTGAATGTTTGCCGGCTTTCATGACCAGTCTCCCTGACTGTAATAGCTATGTTTTTTATGACTGTCTGTAAGAATCTCACTCCGAATATGAAAGGGGTGGGGATGTTCGTCATCTTGCTTAGGGGTGTAAATTTCGGATTTTGGTCTCACTTAGGGTGTTCTGGGCAAACGCCGTCACGTTTAGCCGTGAAGGTCTCGTTTAGGGTTGCATGGGAAAAAAATGTAAAAATATTATATTGTCTGTGTTTTAACATGGTCTCTTTTAGGGGTCCAAAAAAGCTCGAGCCACGCCCCGATTGGTCTCCTTTAGGGGTTTAATTCAAAATTTCAGACGAGCATCCCCACCCCTTTCATATGCAAAGTCCCCCCCCCACCCCCAGAAGTCCACCTTAGAGAGAGTAGACGTAGTACCAAATTATTAAGTAAATACTCATTTTCAAGATACATGTAGTTGCACACATCTACATTAATTCAGAGGACACAATCCAAACTGCCTCCATCATCAAAGGTTTTGCTGTCTCCACACAGTGTTTTTCAGGACCTTGCTTTTGGCTTTACAGGAACTGCTATACATGGTGTTTCTTGGTGTTGCAAATACCATTGTTGAATTTAGGTATCATAGGAGCCGATTAGCTAAATTGTCTTGTTGTTATAATTTTAAATTATTTTCTAAAATTATGGGATAATAATTTGGCTTATTCAGAAAAGAAAAAGATGAAAATTTTAAAGCCCCCAGGCCAAAAATTAGCCTGTTTTAAAGGGCAAATTGGTCCAGGGAGATCGAAGCCTATTTGAGAGGTTTTGTATGGAGTCATCGGAGCATATATACTGGTGCACATATATCTCCCCCACCAATTTATTTGCACTGCAAAGTGTACATTTTTTATATTATTCTCTCTGGATATACCAAATTTAGTATTTTCAGCTTTATCACTTCTCTTTCTATTGTTCAGTGCCCTTTTAAGCAATTTAGTGATCACACCTTCAGCAAAACCAAGAGACTCGCATGTAGTAAATTGTAATCATATGAATGATCATGCAGTGAATTACCAGTGTCCCTCCTTGTCATACATACACCTCTACCCAATGTACTTCTACTTTGTAATTGATACTACTGACTGGTGAGTGTGTTGAAGAAAACATCTTTACCTCCTCCATGGAGAGTTATTGGAAATTCTTATAGGAATGGCGGATCTACAAAAAGTCCTCTTTGCCCTGTGGTACGTAGTTCATGAGCAAAAAATGCTCTTATCTCCTTCTTAATAATAATAAATATCACTTGTATTTATTGTGCAAATTATATTGTGCATATAATGATCGAGGTGCATAAAAACAAAACTATAAAAAACTACATCATTAAAGTTTACAAAACATTTATTGGACCTAATAAAAAGCTAGTTTAAACATTTCTTCTAAGAAACATTTTAGGAGTATTAATATTTCCTAAAAAACTATTGAAAAAATTACATGATAAAAAATTAACAAAAATATATAGGACCTATTAAAAAGCTAGTTTATTAACAAATGTGTTTTCAGCAATATTTTAAAAGTATTAAAATTTTTCTCACTGCGAATTTATTTCAACAGGCAAGCAGTTCCTCAGTTTTGGTGCCATAGCCAAGATTAGGCGGTCACCAAACTTAATTAATTAAGTGTCGTATAAGTAAAACCTCTTGGAGCTTGTAGGAGGAGACCTTTGTTTGACCTCAAGTTAATTTACCCTCCACTTTGCTGGATATTGTAAGGGTTTTAAAAATTTATCCTATTTTTCATAGCGTAGAAAAATGTGACTCATGGCCAGGAATGGCTTTCTGAGATGGGGCTGTGAAAGTGTCACTGAAAGAAAGCATCCTCCATGTCTTGGAACTAATTTATAAATCTCTAAAAGGAATAAAGAGAAACTGTTGATAAATATTAGTAATACATTATACTCAGGAAAATATTCATACTCTCATCTAAGACCATACCATGAAATTAGTTGAGAGTAATTGATAGCTATAGAGAATCATTTCATTAATTCATAACATTTCCTCTTGATTATGAATTCTTTGATACCTGGCAGAAAATGTTTCACTCTTGGGACATAAGGTCATACTAAAAAAAAATATTAATAAAGCTTGATGACATCTGAATTGTCTTTTGCATGGCGCAAAAAAACTCCCCAAAGAGGTGTGGACTTCAGAACTGGTGTTAACTATTTTGTAAAAAAATTAAAGGGCATCATTCAGGTATGTTTTAGAAGGGCATGCATCCCCATTCAGTACCCCATTTCAAGATGTGACATTCATTATTTCACATGACACCCCATCATACAAACAGGTGAACTTTGAATACAGTGGTGGATCCAGGGAAGGGGCCGGGGGGACCACCCTTTATTTTTGGATATTTTTTGGATATTATTTTTGGATACTTAGTCTTAGTTATTTTACTGCTGATTTACTGCTAATATTGTAAAACTTCTGTGTTCTCACATTATAATGATAAATTAAAAATTAACTGGTTTTAGAAAACAAGATCTCAACCAGGACTCTTTATTATCAATCAAAATACAAACATGTCCTTGACAAACTATGCTTAAAAAACACTATTAATTTGTATTTTCTTTGTTCACTTTACTCTTTCGAGACCTTCATTTAAAAAGTTGTTTCCTAAAGGTTAGGTAATTTTAAGGTACTTTTAAAAATGGGCATATATATATAATTACAGTGGTTGTTTACCATTTACAAAATCCAGTTGGAAAGTAAATGGGACACGCCTTTTTGGGTCGTTCCAGCAGAAAATTTCCAGGAGCAACGGAACATCTGAAAAGGTAGTCCTGTTTTCCAGACAGAATATTCCAAGCAAAAATTTCTGTTCCATTTCTTCAAAGCCATCTTTGATACCAGTTTCAGGCCTTGGTGGTCGTTTTCAGGTAAATGGAACTGATTTGTACAAATGGTAAGCGCGATTCCAGGATGAAATTTACCAGTCCTGTAATTTGCGTCCAGTTGCCTAAAGCGTGGATGACTGGTTTTGCCTTTGTAAATGGTAAACAACCAGTGAAACCTCTATTAAGCAGACCCCCAATTAAGCGGACACCCTCTATTAAGCAGACTCTAAGTCCCGAAATTGACATCTTATATTTCCCTTTAGGGTTCATAACTGACCCCTATTCAGCGGACACCTCTATTGAGAGGACGCGGACACTAAAATAAATTGTATTTGGCTAATCTCTATCGTTATTAACCTCTCTTAAGCGGACCCCCAATTAAGTGGATACCCTCTACTGAGCAGACACTAAGCCGGGTCCCAAAATTAACGTCTTATACTTCCTGGATCAATTTATGTTTCTAAGTTTTGGGGATATGAGAGATACTGGGTCCGTTTTATTAATGTCGTGCCCTATCTAATAAACGGGTATGGTTATAAGAAACCGGGCTCCGTTGCCCAGAAACATTGATCCTATTTCCCTTTATAACAAACCCTTATTCAGCAGACACCTCTTAGTATTAAGCGGATGCGGACACTAAAATAAATTGTATTTGGCTAATTTCTATCGTTAAAAACCTCTATAAAGCGAACACCTGACTGAATTGATGTCAAGGAAGTCTTTTTATTTTAATGGATCTAAACTTTTTAATAATATTACAAGTGAAATGAAGGATATTCTAAGTCCGTTATTTTTAAAACTCGTATTTTGGAATTATATAGATCAAAAGTTTTTTAGTTACGTCTTAAGTTTTTATCAGTTTAGCTTTTAAATATTGGACATTGTGTTTTTAACTTTTAATGTATTTTTAGTTACTGTAATATATAATTAGGCTAGTTTTTTATATAATTTTATATATATATGTATATATATATTTTTTTCAGGGCCCTCATTGATATCAGCATTTTATGATGGAGAGGTAACCCTGGCTAAATAACATATTATTTAGCATATTAATTATTATTATTATTATTATTATTTAGTAGTATTGGATTACATCCTTGAAATATGTACCATAGATGATAAATGAGATAAAAGATAAAAGTTCACGTAAAAGTCATACACAAAGTACGTACAGCACACAGTTTCCTTATCAAAATTGAACTTTACAGAGTAACCATCTGCACTGAATGTTAATCATTACCAAAATTAACAAACACTGCACAAGTCTTACAAACCTAAATTAAGCAGACACCCTCTATTAAGTGGACACTAATGGAAAGGTCCTAAGGGGATCCATAATAGAGGTTTCACTGTATTGTAATACAACATCTAAAAGCAGTGTTTTCCTTATCAGGCAGTAACCGGTAAAATATAAACTGCTTAAAGCAACACTTTATACCGCCTGCAACTGCTTGAAGGTTTACTAAAATTAAATAAATAACTGTTAATATTACAAGTTTTAAAAAAAATATGCAAGTTGTGATCCGATACAACTCTCACATTAGGAAATAAATGAATTATGGAAAAGTACCAAAGTATACAAAGCTTTTCTTTCTATGGGCCATGCATTTTGGAAAGTGAACATTGAAGACAGAGTAAAATAATTATGGGAATCAAGGTACGTTTTGTTGTCTAAATTAACAATTATTTGCATAAAATAGGTCTTAAAATGAGGGATTGACATTTCAGAGAGCTTAGCTCTTAAATTTCCAAGCGAGGGTGGGTTATGTCCCTCAATGCACTACCTGCTATGCACTACCATGGCTTACCTGCCATGAGTGGTCCCTTAACCTGCTGAGCTTAAATTTGGGGAGAACCTTGTATTAAATTAAAGTGTTTCATGATTTATTTACTTTGAACACCTAGATGGCCTTATTACCTACACTTGGCTCTAGGATTGATGTCGAGTGGCTCAAGTTTGTTTATCACTCTTTTGCAGATTCTTGCAACACATGCCTGAAATTTCTTGGCTTTCTTCTTTTCATCTTCATTTTCCAAACTTTCCACTGGTATGGCTGATTTCTGTGTCCACTGATTCCTCTCGAAATCAAACATTTCAACTCCTAATGCTCTTACGTGAACATGACCCCTCTGGGTGATTGTGGTCCCACCCAGCACATACAACTGTCCTGCAAAACACACCATGCTTGCATTGAGTCGAGGTACATTGAGGCTCGGCATCAGTTGCCACTCATTTGTAGCAGGGTTGTATACCTCACAGGAACTGAGTGCTTTATAATTAGAACTGCTTCGTCCTCCTGCTATGTAAATCTTGTCATTCATAGCAGCACCAAAAGCATTGTATCTTTCCTCATTTACAGCTGCAAGTTTCTTCCAATTGTTCTGCCCAGAGTCAAATCTCACTGTTATGTTGCTTTCCTCTCCACTTATTACATACAGAAATTGCTGATCATTTACAACACAAGGGCATTTCTGTAAACTACGTAAGGATTTCATTTCATCCCAATCATTGGTTTCTGTATTGTGCTTGTAGATTTCTATAATGTCTCGTGTGAAGCAAAAAGAGATTGCATATAACTCTCCATTTAAAACAGTGTTACTACCACTACTCAAAAAGATTGTAGCTGGTTGAATTGTTCCCAATGCATTGTTATCTTCGTAGTACTCCACTACCTCACTCTTACCCACCATGTGTACTTTTGAATCAAAAATATAAACTTTACTTTTGTGTTGGGCAAGACAGGGATTGTCATGCTCAAACAGTGTGTCCACAAGCTTATACCAATCATCTTCCAATGGAAAGTAGCATAATGCCTTTTTTCCTCCACAAACAAATATTCCATCAGTGTGCGTCTCCTGGCATTTCCTTGGCTGCCAAGAAGCTTCCCCATCTGTGGGATTCAGCACCGATTTCATAGCATTTATCACAAAATTTGAGCAAAATTCAGGGTTTTCAGTAATCAGTTCCTCATTTACCAGTTCATTAAGTAGAAAGTCATGAGACACAAATGGCAGGCGAACCTGATGCAATAATTCAGGGAAATGTTTTTCTCTCTCACTCTTATTGTGAGACACCCACATCACAATTCCACTGAAAACGTCCTCCTCGGCATTTACAATGACGCCATCACTAGACACCCACTCCAAAACTTGCTTCACATCCAGATTCAGAAAATCTCCTGTTTCCATGACAACACTGAAATCTGAGTTGATCACTTCACAGCATTTTGCCTTCAACTCAACACACTCATACTTATCGGCAAAGTAATAATTAAAAACACAGTTCTGCGTTGTCACTCGGTCCTCTAAAAAATCGCTCACCATTGTTTTTTGGCCTGGCAAAAGAAGATAATTGGCCGTTGCAAGTAAGTTGTGGGCCCTTTCCTCAATGATCGTCACATTTCCTGTATACAGGTACTTTAGCGCATCTCCCACGACGGATTCAGTGGCCTCTTCAAGATCTACTTTGATCAGCTGTTCGTTTCTTTCCTTCATGTCGCTTGTTAGAAGGGCAAGAAAGAACGGGCTGGCTGCCGCTAAAACAGCTCTGTGAGCTTTGAACTCTTTGTCCTTTACAGCGATCGTCACGTCACAAAAGCTGTCGTTGTTTCTCAAGATATCCAGACGCTCGAGAAGTTCTCGAAGATGGTGGAAAGGATATGCAGACATCGGCTCAGCAACACACTCCATTTTGGAGAATGATGCGGTCATGCGGACGTGAAAGTCCCTAACCAGCACACTTTGCGAGGACAACCTCATCCCTTCCTCGTTCCCAGGCATTTTTTTTCCCCCGCCAAAAAAAAAAAAAAAAAATCGCCTGATCGCAGGTTACAAGCGGGGGGAATCGGGATGCCCTTGTTTCGTCACGCAACGTAGGAGCGTTGCCTGACGACAATAAAAACGGCTTAGGGAGCTACAAAGGGTAATTCAAGAATCTCGTCTTTTCGTAAAAAAGTTTTCAATTCACCTGCTTTAAGTGAGAGGAAAGCAAAATATGTAAATTGTTTCTAATTTCTGCTCAGATTTACGCTTTTAATCCACTCGAACCACTTAAGGTTGTCACTACATTTTTATCTAAAACTATAAAAGCTCATATTTAAATAAGCTTAGCTGTTTATAAGCAGAATTCAGATTGACGGTCGATAAGAAGAGAAATCATGCAGGTAATTTACTTTCTCTTCGCACTTGAAAAGTTTCAATGTTTGTTCGAACTGATTAGTGTGTCTTTCTACTTGTGTAACCTTTGTTTATGCGAGTTTTTGTATCACATTTGCTGAATGAAAATGATGTAAACATCTTCGAGATAATCGAAACTCGGCATTTCAATACTTCAAACTACATCAGATCAGTAGTCGGAGAAGGTCATCTTCTAAATCTAATAAATGAGGTATTACTACTTCTGTCTATTTCTTTAATATTTGACATAAGTATTCATGGGCGAAAAAATAAAACCTGTGTATCCAAGACTTTGTTCCCCAATATTTGGGAATTCATATTTTTTGCCCGTTTTTCCATTTATTAGTATATTTTATTTAAATACTAATAAATGCATTTTCTCGCTAAAAAGTCATTTCTTTTTTGCCCGTTTTTCCATTTATTAGTATATTTTATTTAAATACGAATAAATGCATTTCCTCTCTTAAAAGTCATTTCTTTTTTGCTCTTTTTTCCATCTATTAGTATACATTATGTACTTTAATAAATTTGTTTCTTTAACTTTCACCGTTAAAGTTTTTTGCTAAAAATATTTTTACTAGTACTAGTAAAGTTTTTTGAATACTTTGCAAACATCTGATGACCCCCAATATTTCACCCGACGTAATTGCTTCCTTCAAGTATGGAATAATTTGTTCATTGCTCTAAAGATAAGATCACACATTTTTGTGAACTGTGATGAAAACAAGGAAAATCTTTGCGTGTTGTTTCCCACTCCGCCTCTTCTCTCGTAGTCTACTGTCTGTAGTGCAATCTTAACGTTCTGTATTTGCGCGACTCAACCCAATGCTACAAACAAAGGACAACGCTCGTCCAGCCGTAGTTCGCAGTCCGTTGTCTCCGTATCTTAAACTCCCTAGCCAGAATCCCGTTTACTGCACATGTATCAAATAGCCTGCCGATGTCTGAACGTGGGAATTTAGATTTTGTTTGACAAGATTCACGCTCGCAAAACTTTAGCTCTGCATGCCTATTACTCCAACACGGGTAGGATGGATTGTGATACGTCCTATAATTTTTAGCGTAATGGATTCTTCATCCGAAGAAAACACTGGCAGCATTGTACATTTAGTTAGTTTTAGCACAAAATTGTCATTTTTCACTTTTTTTGCGACATTTACTAGCTACCCAAAGAAAGTCAGCTAAATTCTACTGGCGAGGTTTGAATTTAATGAATTTCCAGCTTTAAAATTTTACAGCTATATAACAAATCACTTACAGTACTTACAATTATACTAGTCCCTCGGAAAACAGTAAATTTTGTTTCCCTCGAATCTCAATGTTTCCCTCGTTACCAGTCATGAAGTGTTTATTGTTACATTGTTACGTTTTTCAATGATGGCGGATATCACTGTTAGGGGCTCTTTACATGGAGGGAGGAAGATCCTAGTACCAGGAAGATCCTAGAGGGCGGATCATCCTAGCGCCATGTGTTTTCTGTATTTGGTTTACATGCAAAGGGTTTTACTTGTTCCTGGATCCTAGCATAGCAAAATGTAAACTACGTTCGCTAGGAGGATCCTAGTACTAGTGACAAACCCGACAAAAATAGCGGCGGGTCGTTCATTGGCTAATCACGACAATAGAGACGACCATTTCATTTGGCGTTAGTTATAGCATGAGCTGATTATTGTGATAATTCTGCTGAAAGATAGGTGATAACGCCAGTAAAGAGAGCAGAAGGGCCCAAATTGTATGTTTGTTTTTGTCGTCGGCCATTTTTATTTGTTTCTCGAACCTTCTATATTTGGGCACCACACGGACCCAAATTCCTGCATGTAAACCCAACGTAAAGTTGTTCCGCCTTTTAGGATCTTCCTGGAACTAGGATCTTCCTCCCTTCATGTCAAAACAGCCCCTTAGTGAATCCATTGATTCAGATTCCACCTGGGAAGGGCGTGCAGATAAAAGCCCAATTAATCCTATTGCGGACGCTAAAAGGCTGTGGCAAATCTTGCTACACCCGAAAAAGTTTAAATAGCTACAGAAAGAAAAATCCATGCCAGACGAATCCGGCCGGTAAAAAGCGCTCTACGCGTAAACGAGTAGCTTGACGCAGGCCGGTGCTAATAGATTGCTTTAATAATCACACAGACACAGTAAAGAAAAGTTTCTGGTGTTAACTGTTGAATTCAAAGAGTTCTACTAAATAATCAGTAATAAATTAATTAATGAAGTTTTGTTGAAAAAAGAAAATGCAAATAAAACCTATTTATACTGTGCACGGTCCAAACCACAATAAAACAAACTTCAAGAGCAATCAAGTAAAAAATAGCAACTTTTCGGCAATTTTTTTTAAGGTGGCTCAACTCGATTTTTTAGGGGGATACCTCCCAAGTTTGAGCAGTAACTACGTCGGCATGAGTAAAGATATGGGAAAAAAGGTTACCACAACTGCATTATATAAAGATGTATATTTCTTAAGTTTTATTGCAATCGGAGTCGCCATTTTATTGCAATCAGAGTCGCCATGGCAACGTAATGACGCCATTACTTTTTTTATTTATCTTTGTGTTTCTCTGTACGTGCACAACTCGCAAAAGATAGGACCCTCGGTCACTTTCCGTTAAAACTCTCCGGAATGTGCTAATAACCGGGCAAAGAAGTTAGTGATATATTATAACATCACAGCAACTCATTGTAAGAGTTTCTGTGGTGTTATAACCCGAGAAAGATAATTAAGTATTGCATCCTACACGATGAGCGGTGATGTTCACCGTTTCGGCCCTGGTCGCGGCTCTCACTGCGCTATCCGTGACAAAAGCCATTTATTAGGATATTCCGGACATTTATGCGGAAAGTAATCGAGCGTTTTTTTTATGCAAATTTTTTTTTGCTAGTTGTGCACCTACATTTGAAACTTGAAAACAATGCCAGTGAATAATGAGGACGCTCAATTTTAAACACAAAATCTGAGAGAAAAATTGGTTATATTTGACGACATATTTAAAAGCCTTCCCTGTTTTCAATGTTCTTGAAACTTGCAGGGTATATTTATCGACGATTGATCTGGGGATTTGCAAGACATAGTGTATAAAAAAAATTTATCCAGCGGTTTTTTGAATAATGAGAAATTTGTAGGCATGGACCAAATAACGTGCAAAAACTGTAAAAGCAGTTGAGTGCAGGTTAATCAACTTCGAACTTCCCATCGCCCAGAGCAATTCCCCTCTTTTTCTGTACGCAGTTTTCAATGGAATCAAACCACTATGAGATATAGCCGCGTTTCCAAAGCTCATCGTTTCTTAAAATATTAGCTAATTGTGTTGATAGCATGCTATTTCACTCAGTGTTTTTGTGATTCATAAAAATACTTAAGCTTTCCAAAACGCTCTCATAGAATTTGTTCAAACTTTGCCATAATTGAGGCAATTACGGAAGGTACATACATGGTACCAAGAGCCATAATGGCTCTTGATGGTACATACTCCCTTAAGAGATTTCTTAAAACTAAAAAAACACTCCTAGTACAGAGAAACACAAAGATAAATAAAAAACGTAATGACGCACTAAGGTGGCCATGGCGACTCCGATTGATATAAAACCCAGATCATAAGAAATTTTCATCTTTATATAAGGGACCAGTCATAATTTAAGTTGGAGTGGGGGGGGGGGTGGAGGAGAAATTGGGGGCCTTCAGTTTTTTGGGATGGAATATGGGGGCCTTATAATGCCAATAGATGACCTCGGGGTGGGGGTCTTAAAGTTTCTTTTAAGTAGCATCCATACTGAGCAGCACGATGCTTGAGTATTAAAGGACCTGATTTTGATTCAGTTTTACACAAAGTCCTATATTGTGTAGTACTAAAACAATTTAATCAGCATTTTGACAAAAAGATTTAATGCTCAAATAGTAGGTGCAAAAACAAAACATCCATTATTGTGTAACACTGAAACAATTTCATCGGCATTTTAACAAATGATTACATGCATAAAGTCATGTTATGCAATCTCACTATCCGAATCATTATTTGTAGATGAGGTTGATGTGGACTCACTGTCTGTGTCACTGTCAAGTTTTTTGCTATTAGAGCATGTACTGCTCATATAAAAAGCAGTAAGCTTTGGCTGATTATCTTCTTTCTTCCTTGAAGCGGTCCTGTCGGCCTCTAACCTTTCGATAGCTTGTCTTATCTCAATTATAACACAATCACTGAAAAATC
>CALNXK010000056.1:1760000-1775000 GCA_942486035.1 Porites lobata
CTAAGTCTAAAATATTGCTAATGACTTTGGATCAAGACAAAGACTATCTGCCCAATGTGACGACATAGAAATCAGAATTGATGACCAAATATCATAAGGACTGTTGACCGTTTTCGCGGGATACGTGTTGACGGTAAGGCAAACCGGAGCAAAAAAAACGAGTTTGTGGGGACGGGGCCTTCGTTGCTCGTATTTGGGAGCTCAAAGCCTCGTCCACACGGACGATGTTCTGCTTGAATTCGGCTTCCGGGCTTGTACTCCATTCATGGCCATTGACTCTAAAGATGACTATCGCTCAGGCTGTCGAAACGTCAATCACTGTCAACAGCAACAGTCCTATTCACTAGGGACTACGTTCACCCGGACGATAATACTCAACCTAGCTACTTATGAAATGACTCCTGAGTTTAAACCTTTCTCCATAACGTTTGTAGCTGAAAATGACACGTACCATACGTGGTTTTCCGGCCGTTTCTATAATGAGGTCCCCCCTATTGACCTTGAACGGGTACATCCCCAATCTTTTAAATGGCGCAGTGGCAACAAGCGGCAAAACTCCCATTTGCTCAGTCAAAATTTACAATCCTCCAGAGCATTAAGACGGAAACCATCAGGAACTTGAATGAGTAACTTCAATTTTCATGTGGACAAAAACCTTGTAGCAGAATAATTTTGAAAGAATATTTTCCCTGCTAGCAGAGGTCTCTCACGACGAGGCAAAAATGAGATAAAGGAGAGAGTCTCTCTCCTCTCATTTTTTCCTCGTCGTGAGAGACCTCTGTGAGCAGGGAAAAGAATATCGCATTCTTTTTTTTACATTTTTCAAGGGCTATAGATGTAATTAGTTATCTGTAATAGCACCAAAGACTATTTCTCACGGGAGCCCTAGAAAACAAATGTCACATTTTACAAGAATTGTTAAAACACAGGTAAAATTCTGAAAATTTCATGTTGATGTCATTTTGTGAAATTTGAGATCCATTTTCTCAGGCTCTCATAAGAAATTTTCCTTGGTGTCATTACACCCTTTAAAAATGTCTTAAGCTCTCACTCATAAATGAAATCGCATGAATACGAGTATGATTACATGAGCCATTTGACATGGTTAACAATAATAATCAGTTCTGTCCGGCCGTCAGCCAACTTTGCATGTGTTCTTACTTCACGCTTCCTCGATCGCTATCGTTTCCATTGCGTTTGCATTGTTTAACCTCTGTTGGCACTCTCTAAGTTGTTACCAGAAGCCGGATTATAATCAGGAAATGTCGGTAGCGTACGATTTTCTATCACTACATTTATGGTTAAAATTTATTACGTTCATGGTGAGTCAGATTGTTACATTTACCATTAAAACTTTGTTTCATTCATGGGTTGTAGTTTATTACATTTATGGTTGGTTTTCATTACATTTACGGTGAGTATGGTTAGTGTCACAGTTATGGTTCGATCATTATTACAACTATAGTGGGTAAAAGACTTAAGACTTCTTACAAAAGTTACTTATAAGAGGGTGAAATGAAAGGTGCGGCAGACAGGAAACGCGCGTAGTAGCATCTAGGTATTTCTATCAATTCGAAAAAGATGGGAAATCTTGCGACCAGATGGAAAAAAAAAAGAAATAGGTTTATTAAAAAATAAACAATAACAAGTATAAAAAGTGAATGATAATATTAGACCATATTAAAATGTTTGAAAATAAAATATATAAAATGAACCCTGAACGTAATTTATTACCCGCAACCCTCGACATATTAACCTCGACATTTTCCCTTGACCCTCGAAATTTCACCCTCGACCCTCGACAAAAAGTTACACTCGGAAATCGAGATAAGCATTAATCAATGCACGGAACACATGTTCTCCTAAACACTCCTAATTAATGTTAGTTTCATACTGAAACTAACATTTAGGAGAAAATTTTAAGAACCCTCCTTTCATACCGCAGCCGATTAAGACGGTACGATTTTTGGTGTCCTACTGCTGTTGTGGGTCTAATTTACAGTCATGACACATAATAGTCGTGCACGATAGTCGTAAGCAAAAATTTCCCTGTCTAAATTGGCCTTTATAGTAGCTACAGGACCCTTTAGTGGAAATGAATCTGTGACGAGTGAAAGAAAATTCCTTTACGATTGACAGGAGTCGTTCTGGCCTGTTGGTTCTTTTTTACTAACAAATCATTTTGTGCCTTGTGTGTTTTTAGATGCCTCGTAGGTCTGCCTCTCATAGCTCGCTGACTCACGTTTTTTTAGGTAGTCAGTTTTTCATATAACGGAGCTGAAAATCACAATCAGAATCATTCACTGAAGGTTCAACCTGTGATAACTTGACAAATATAAAAGCAAACTCGAGTTTAAACACTGTCACTTGATCAACTCTAGTCACACATGTACTAACTAAAGGTCAAAACCTGGTTGAAATACGTTGATTGAAAGTCATTCCCATATATTCTTGTGAAACATAAAAAAGCACAGCAATATATAATATAACAAAAGCAGAACTTATGATATCACCTTAGCCGAGATCCCATAATTAATAGCCCTGGACTAGAATTACATATTAGTTTGATAGTGGTTGCAGCTTTTCAATCATTTTCTTGCTAAACTTTGCAAAACAAGCCTGATACTTGTTCTCCTCCTGTGACATTTCAAGGTTTTTAACAGGTATAGATGATTTCACTTTCCACTCATTGATCTCTAAATCAAAAACTTCAACTGTTGAAGTTTGCATGCGTCCCTTATTCCTAATGTAAGTGCTGCCACCCAAAGCATACAGCCTTCCTTCCAGGCACACCATGCTTGCATTGAAATGAGGAATATTGAGATCAGCCATCAGCTGCCATTCATTGGTTGAGGGGTCATAAGCTTCAGAGTTGAGGATATACGTTTTCCTTGACACTTGTCCACCAGTTATAAAAACCTTACCATTCATGGCAACACCACTGGCATTATACCTAGCCTGATTTACACCTGCAACTTCCTCCAATTTGTTGTTGATGGGATCAAATCTATTTGTTGTGCACACAGCACCTTCCCCATGATCCATTGTACCACCTATAATGTACAAGAACTGCTCATCAGCCACAATACAAGCTTTGTCCTGCAAGTAGGGTGGAGCCTCCATGTCTTGCCAACAGTTCATCTCACTATCATATCTACAGATTCTACTCTTTCTGTTCCATTCTGAAAAGCATGTTGTATACATCTCACCCTTTAAGACTGCGAAGCATGTGAAATCAGTAATATCATCACTTCGCTGAGCAGTACCCCAGGAGTTCTTTAGAGGTGAGTAAAATTCCAAAACATGTGACTCACCGAGCCGACGTGTTTTTCCATCAGCAACATAAATGTCACTTTTATATTCAACTAGGGTATGGTCTTTGTAATCTTGAAATGGACTGTCAGCTAGCCTATACCACATGTCTTTCTGTGGAAAGTAACACAAAGCTCTTTTCCCTCCACAGATAAATATTCCATCAATGTGAGTCTCCTGACATTTCCTTGGTTGCTGGGGACTATCACTGGAACTCAATACTACTTTCATAGCATTTATCACAAAATTTGAGCAAAATACAGGGTTTTTCGTGATCAGCTCATCTTTTACTAATTCATCAAGTAGAAAGTCACGCGATAAGAATGGCAGGCGAACCTGGTGCAATAATTCTGGGAAGTTCCCTTCCCTCTCACTCTTGTTGTGAGACACCCACTTGACAATTCCTTTGAAAATGTTTTCCTCTTCCTTCACAATGACGTCATCACTAGACACCCACTCCATAACTTGCTTCTGATCAAGCTTGAGAAAGTCCTCTGTTTCCATGACAACACTGAAATTTGCGTTGATCACATCACGGCATTTATCCTTCAGCTCCACACACTCATACTTTTCCGCAAAATAATAATTGAAAACACAGTTCTCAGTTGTCACAGTCTCCTTCAAAACATTGGCCGCCATTGTTTTTAGACTTGGCAAAAGGAGAAAATTTGCCGTTGCAATCAAATTGTGAGCTCTGCCCTCAAGGACTGTGACATTCCCAGTGTAAAGGTACTTTAGCGCGTCTTCCATGACAGATTCAGTGGCTTCCTCTAGCTCTACTTTGATCAGTTTTTCGTTGCCTTCTTTCATGTCGCTTGTCAGAAGTGTCAGAAAGAACGGGCTGGTTGCCGCTAAAACAGCTCTGTGAGCCTTGAACTCTTTATCCTTTACTGCGATCGTCACGTCACAAAAGATATCGTTGTTCCTTAGGATATCCAAACGCTCCAAAAGTTCTTGACGATGTTTGGAAGGATCTGCAGACAACGATTCAGCCAGACACTCCATTTTGCAGGATGATGAGGAAGTGAACGTCCCTACCCATTACACATTGCGGGGAGAACCTTAACCGAGAAAGCACTGGGGAAAAGTTTGTTACCAGATTTCACTCTGACACTCACCACAATATGGCGGATAAAAGCTTGCAGGGATCTTCCCCATTTTCCCAAACTTGAGGTTTTATGTGTTGAATACATCCGTGTTAGTGTGAACTACTGCAAACCTGAAGACTTTTTAGGTAAAACTGCATAATTCCTTTAGCCAATCTGCGGTAAAATATCAATTTTTATCAATTTTTTGGCTGTAACGCTGATTGGCTGCTAGAACAATGCCACAAGATCTGATTGGCTGTCGGAAACGCCGGAAGTTGAAAGTGCTTATTCCTTGCGTGGTGGCATGGTAGTTTTCATGAATGATCTGTCGTCGGCAGAGAGAAGGATAGATTTTGCTGTCTTTTTCATTGTTTTATGGTCTTATTGTAGGAAAACATGCCTTAATATGTGCCATGGAAATTCAGAAAATTCATATGGTTGTTCATATCTTCTCAGGATTTGCTTTATGTATGGAACTAATGTGAGTGTATCGCGGAGTTGAAACCCTCTGCAAGTTGTTGACCGCTAACAAGGTGCCTTTTGATTTACCAACAAACAAGTGCAAATCAAAATATTGTCCATCTTAAAACTGGTTTCATTTGAAAGTTTAGCCGGGAATGACTTCTCTGAACAGGTTACACAAACAGAGGCTCACTGGGAAAGAAACTTCAATCACCAACTGTGAAGTATTAGATGAAAAATATTGCATCGCTGTTCAAGGAATTTTGTAGGCATTCTTATATTAAGCTGGTGGCTTAAGGTAACAGACTTGTTGTTTGCCTTCGCTTTTTGTAAAAAATAAACCAGGAAAACTGGTGTCCTCGCTCGTTGGCTGTTTGCTGTTTGTTTAAATTTCGATTAATGAATTTAGCGAGCTTTTTAGACCTGCAGTAAAACAACAACACAACTAATAAGAACTACAAAGTGTGTTTGTGATATTGTTTTTCATTTTGTTTATAGGTTTATAGTTGAGCATACAGTTAGTGGCAGATAATATTTACCTGGATTTTTCAAAAATATATATTTTTTTAGACGTTTGTTTCTCTAGTAAATTCGCAAATATTATTGCAAGTGTACGCATGGGACTAAATCAGCTGCATTAAATGCACTTGAGGACTTGTTTGGTTTGTTGTGAAATAATTTTTATTAAAAACTGAACATTGGATAATGCAATTCTAGCATTTTGATTGGCTTAGCCGTTATGGTATATGAGCTAATATACCATGTTCTCCATATATGGTCGGTGTACGCGTCAGTTTAAAATTGGAAGGTAGCTGAGATTTTTTTTCGCGAAGGATAGAACGGCGCCCGAAGCAAATCGTTTTAATTCATTTCTTAGAATACTAGAAATGCAATTTCAACGAAAGAAAAAAGACAAAAACAAAAAAGCCACAAGAGCTTGTTTGAAAGTTTGTCGAAAAACACATGAAAACACATGGAACTAAAGTACCTTGACCAGCTACGAAAGAAGACAACTGTTGTTTCTTCATGATCGCGAAGCCATTCGCCGATCGAGTCACTCGCCGATAGATAACTGCAGCTTGTTTATCCGACATCAAGAATATAAATCACAAGTAACTAGCTACAAATACAGGCTATGCAGCCATTCACTAGAGCAATCGAGGCGGCAGTATAGCTTCTTTTCTCGTTCAGCAATACCAGCGTGTGGCTTCAAACAACTTCATAACAAGCGACCGAGGTAATACCGGTAGTTTTTCTCCGTTGTTATTACTTTTACAACTGCACCGAAAATCCAAATTCATAGTAATTTCGACGGCTGTCACTTAAAAATTCCTTTCCTTCACATTATCTGCCAGGTTTTTTAAGTTGTTCTGCTTTGTAAAATCCTAGAATCACGACGCTTTTTTAAAAAACTAATGTTTATCGCTACAATGTTTTGATTTTTCATTCATGCAGTCTAGGCGAGTCCGTTCGCGCGTTGACAGTTTTGATAGACGTGTGACATGTCAATAGCGGAAGTCCCTTGTATTTTCCGGTTTGTTCTAGTTGGGGCGATTCAACGAGATTTTGTGGGCGTTTTTAATAAAACAATTATTCCACTCGGGCTTGTTGGATATGAAATGATTATAGCCAACTCGGCGCTATGCGCCTCGTTGGCTATCTATCATCTCATATCCAACGCGCCCTCGTGGAATAATTGTTAAATATATCCTTTGAAAAGTTCGCGATATATTTCTTCAATATTTTTAAAGATTTATGTACTGAAAATCGGGGAAAATGGCCGAGGAAAATATTAAAATATTGAAGCAACGGAAAAATAGAAATTTCAGTATTTTAAATTCGAGCGCTCCTAGCCAAAATAATGAAACTAGTAGAACATCGTGTTGATGTCGTTTTGAAAACTTTTTACCTTTTATGCCAACAGAAATAACCTTCGAGATCACCCTTAATCTCGCAAGAAGTTAAATGTGATTGTGCTGACTGTTTTATTTTTAGATGAAAAAATTAACAGATAAAAGCTATTTTTTAAGTCAGCCAGTCTGCATTTTTCCCACGCATGAAAATTTGCATACTAGAAAAACAAGCCACGGAAGTAATTTTGATTGGCTGATTCGGCAAATGTCAATCAATCAAAAAAGTGGGCGGCAGACGTTTCGTAGAAGGTTTATATCAGGCTCTCTTTTCGTTTCGCCATGCCCGCTGGAATGTAATTTTCAAAGTGAAACGAAAATAGAGCCTGATCTCAGGTTATCCTTTGGGTAAGTTTCACGTGACAGATGGTCACAACATGCATGATCAGGTTACAAGTGATATAAGGTCCAAATGCCTGTGATCAATTTGCATTATAGGTGCAGTCCATTCATTCTTAGTGGAAGTCCAAATGAATGCTGGCTACACATTTGCAACGCATGCATAAAAACAACCTGGAGATTAGGATTGCGGGCTCCTCTTCTCCCCCGCAATAATTAATCAGTGTTTGAAAGATAATGCCCTTTAAATAACATGTTCACTTCTTTTTCATTCCAGAAAGTGATAACTACAGATTGCAAAACATAATTTCAGCTTGGGCAAGATATGCAGCATATCTCAGGCTCTACAATCCATCAATTATCTATCTGGCAAAGAACTGGGAAATTGTTCAGCAACTTGCTGAGTGTGTTGAATTTCTAGAAATTTTCATGCTTCGAAACAATGGAGTTGAGCCTCTGTGTCATCTCCTTCAAGTATTTATATCAAAGAGACTGAAATCTGTTGGATTCTGTTCTTGCAAAGTAAACTCTGTTGAATTGTGGAGTAAAATATATTGTTCCTTGATGCCATTACAAGAAAATGGTTGCAACATAACTGACATAGAAAAGGAGAAAATTGTTCCTTTTGGAAACAAGGATAATCCTTATCAATTCCTTCCCGGGGAATTACATGTAATTAATGAAATGGAAAATTGCACATCTCCTCCAAGTGTCTTAGATGATGTGGACATTAATTTTTATGAGTTTACTGATGATGACTTGTCATTTTTGCCAAAGAGAGATAGAAAATTCTCTGAATCATCCTGGAGTTGCACTGGATGTTTACCTAAATTAGGCACAAGTGAAGCCGCTTGCAAGTTCTACTTCAGATCTCTTTGATGCAGTGTTTAGCTGCTCTAACAATGCAGATGGACGTGAATGTAAAGATGTCCCAAGAGAGCTTTTGCAAGTAAATGACAGTCAACAAGACACAGATTTAACCTCAGGCCACTGTCAGGTTATCCCTATAGCTACTAAACCTACAAAGCCACTTTCACTGTTTCACAGTTTATCAAATGTTGGCTGCTCTTTAGTTCATTTTGAGCTGACTGCCTTCTGGCTGCATCAAGATCTCCTTGAACTGCTTGTTACTAGTTTAAAATGTTGGACAAACTTAAAGTCACTGACACTTGATCTGAAGACAATGGTCTAAGCTTCCAGCCTCTGAGCTTATCACAGAAGTTAATGGATACACTCTATCTCCTCTGCGCACAAGGAAAACTGCGTTGCCTGAAAATCACAAATAACCTAGTGAGTGATAGCATCACAAAGTTTCTTGTGGAAAGATTAATTGGTTCATTTTGCTGCAAGTGTAACCAAGAGTCCAAGTCTTTGACAAAGTTCAAACTTTCTTCCTTGCAAGTTTCTGAAGCCTTCTGTGCACATTTAAGAACAGCAATAAAAGATGTTTGTTTTTGTTCACTAAAGAATTTAGAGACATCTTCCACACATAAATCCGAGACAACAGATAGTGAAGATTCTCTAAAATCAGAATGCATGGATCTGGGTATTTCCCTGGGAGGTAAAAGAAAAACAAAATTTCAGGACCCAGTTAAAATAAGAGATTCACGTCGCATAGTTGTTCCTGTGTAAACAATGAAGCTGACAACTGTCAAGAAGGCTGCTCTATCAGAGAAACATGTTCACGTCATGAACGTTTCAATGAGCCTGGCAGTACAGTGGTGACTTGAACTTCATTAACAGGAATGACAACTGTACAAAAACAGCTTTTGATCAGAATTATCCAGGATCTTTTGAAGCAGCATCAAACATGGCTAATTTCACAGAAATTCCATCTTTAGATTCCAGTGAAATCATCCAGTTTAATGGCTGCAATTTTAAAGAGTTTGTTGGCCTCCAAGAACTGCGATTGACTTGTCCAGTTGGGGATAGAGGAGCAAGCTTGATCTCTGATGGCCTGCAAAGTAATAGCTCACTTCTTTCTCTGAGTTTGGTCAATTGTAATATCTCAACTGCAGGGCTAGGAGACATCTTTAATGCCATAACAGGTACAACTATTTACACATTATGTAGTAACAACACTGACTATAATCCTGTTTAGAGATTTTTTTTTCAAAATATTTAAACAAGAGAGTGAATGGATGAGTGCAAAAAATGGAAAAGACATACCTTCCCCAACCCCTTGCACTCTCCATCAATAATTATCCCTTGGCTTGGTTTTTGTTTATATATCAGCCTAATTTTACTGAAGAGAAAATTAATAGAAGGTACAACAGGCTATGACTAAATTAACATGCAATATTGGACATAACCCTTCAGCCTTCAGACTTCTCTGAGACTCCAATTATATTTATCTAAACGAGTTTACAGGGCTGAAATCACGTGTTACATTTCCACTGTTGATCTCAATATTCTTTCATGGTATAATTTTGCTCTTTGATCAGGTCACAGATCTCTGAAACACCTGTCTGTCAAAGGCAACAGATATGATCCCAGTAGAAATAACAAGCTGGCAGAGATGTTAACAGTAAACAAAACACTCACAGATTTGAATCTCAGCAGTTGTGGACTCGGAGGTAAAGCTAAGAAAGTACCTTAGTTTGTAAAATTTGCCATTTTTCTGTCATGTGTGTTATAATTTGATGTTAGTTCTGCTTGGTACAAATGTATTAAATTTTTCTCTGAGTCGCTGACGTGGTCTTATCCTCTTTTTAAAAACCAACATTTTTAAATTCCTATTTTTTGTATTAGAGCTGGGAAATGGTATTCAAAGATTTGATTAGAGCCTCTGATCTGCAGGTTCCAGAACCAGCATTGTTGTTGTATGGTTGTTGTTGTTGTTTTTTTTTTTGTATCATTGTTTCAGTTAGGCATGCAACATGGGGCCCCCCACTTGCTTTCACTCACTGAAAAATGGAAAAACCTGTTCTGCAAGCCACAGATCATCTGTTTATGCACTTCCATAAAAATGATCATTTATTTATATTTTTTCTTATTTATATGCACATGTCATCACTCTGTAATGGTTAACAATGTAAGTCATTCCAATTTTATTACCCAAGCTTCACGTTTTTCGATGCTTCAATTCTTTCTCAGTTTCAGAGTTCATCAGTGACATTTTTCATGCCTTGTGCATTAACAGCACCTTGACTAGCTTAAAGCTGGGAGAAAATATTTTAGGTGAGCTTTTTCAAGTCTGTGTAGTCAAACCTCGATCATATGAAATCATCAAAACAGTACAGTTCCTTGCATTCCCAGTGCCTACCCCTTTTCTCTTGTTTCCTCTGTTTAGTCCTTTTTCAATTGCACTGTGGCATAATTTTCTCCTATTTCTCCCAATTCCCACTCTTTATTACTTCAACTGGCCAACCTTTCCTTCCATGTCTCCCATACCCCCTCCCACCCCTATTCTCCTAGGCCCCAACCCCCCCTCCTATCGTCCTCCACTAATTTAATTCAATATAGGTTTGAATTATTGTTACTTTGCCTGGTACACTGTCAGCTAAACTACCGGTAGTGTTGTTATAATTTTATTTAGGAGAATTTCCTCAGTTTAGAATTTATAATATTTTTCAGTGATGTTAATGATCACCCATAAGCCTTTTTACTGCCCAGCAGTCAGATCATTGAGCCTATTTTTAGCTCTACACTAATCTTGAATTTTTCTTTTTCACAGTATGCTTTCTGGCTCATTTTTGCACATATTTAGTTACTGACAAAGATTATTTCTGGCATCAAAATGATGATTGCAAATTTTGATAGTATGTAATTCATGAAAGACTTCATTATAATGTCCTTAGTCATTCCTGTTGGGGGCTGGGTCAGTTTGTTGGAGGGGGGAGGGGGGCACTGAAATTCCCACAAGAAAATTTGAGATGGCACTGTATAAAAAGCCATGAAGATGCACTTGTTAGGGTGCAGGGGCATGCTACGTGTCAAATGGACTTTTAATAGAACGTCTGCAGTTAAATATAGTTTTAATGGTCAACCTAACACCCCATCATTTTGCTTGGTCAAGAAACATGATCTCAAAAGATTCAAAGTACTTTAATTTTATTTCCTTAACTTTCGTTGGTCCCGCATGTACATTGCGAAGATTGGTGCATGCATTGTTATCAAATGGTAAACACCCCATCCGCCATATTGGATCAGGTCGGTATTCATGTAACAGATCATTGGGAGTGCGGGCTCAGTGGTTTTTCATACCTTGCCCCCCTAATGTTCTTACAGGGCCCCTATTTCTCAACAGAGGGGTTCCTGGTACTCCCCTTAAGCTAAAAGGCAAAATCCTGGTGAGAACACTTAGTAAATATGACAGAAAGTCTATTATTAGTTACAAGTGGCCACTTGTCCCTTTCCAAGTTTAGCCACTGAGATCCATCTGTAATGCAAGGATAATCGTTTTCCTATGTTTCTTCGCACAGTCCTCATTTTTTCTTCTTTTTTACACCATGTTTACTATGTTGTGTTGTATTGTTTTTTTTTGTGCAGGTGATTCTCACACTGCTGCTTTATCACAAGTGTTCACTCATCCAAACAAAACTTCTGTAATAAAAAAATTAGACCTTAGGTATGTTAATGTAATAATAATAATATTTTTTCAGCTAAAAATGGAAGTCTAAGTTATGTTATAAATCATATTGGTTGTGTAACATCTAAACACTAGTTCCTTTTATTATGAGGGATATACTTTTTAATAAATAGGCCATTTGCAAGTTGCATTAAGTCTCAGTTTAAAGGAAGGCTACAATGCAAGCCATGATATGAAAATGATTTTTTATTCTCACGCCAATAAAACTCATTTTCAGTCAAGAAAGATTTTGCAGGCATGTGTGGCAAAGCGGTTAATGCCTCGAACTCCTTAATTACCTAGATGTCCAGGGTTCAAGTCTCACCCGTCCCATTGTTCCCTATAGGCAAGGAACTTTACTCCACTGTGTGCCTCTTAACCCAAGTGTATAAATTAATGGGTACTGGTGACATAGCAGTGAGGGGTAACCCTGCAATGGACTGGCATCCTGTCCAGGGGGGAGTAGTAATATTCTTAGGCATGCTTCATGCTAAAGAAACCATGATAAGCTTGTGTGTGCCTTTGCAGTTTATACCTTTACCTCGTATTGAAATAATTGAGAGATTTGGATCGAGCTCTGTGTTCTGAACCTGTAATATTCAAGGTACCATGTAAAATAATTTTCATGGGAAAATTAATATTTCCTAGTCACCCAATGCAAAAGCAAAAGCAAGCCACTAGCGAAAACAGGCCAGGGGGCTGCTTAGCACAGCACTGTAACTGTAGCATATGATCCAAAATTCATAATCTTCCTTTTATATTTTCTTTCCTCCTCATAGCAACAACCCCATATCACTGGAAGGTTTGTCAGTTTTAGCCTCATCCCTGGAGTGCATTAAACCAAGAAAACTGGATGAACTCAAACTGACGGCAGCAAATATTCTGGGCTCAAAACCACATCGGGTCTTGTCAAATCTCCAGTGTATGGTGCACACTTTGATAGTAGAACGCTTGGACAAGGCAACCTTATTTGCAGATTTCTTGAGTCAAATGTGAATGCAAGGATTTGCTGGCCATTATATTAAGGAGAACCTCATGCAGAACTTATGAGCTCGTTCATCCATACACTGTAGCTTACATGATTTTGTTGCATATTTTTATTTTTGAAAAACATTCCCCTGTAATTTTAGGGGTGGGAAATAATAGTTCCTTAAAATAATGTTGCAGGGCTTGGGAAATTGTGATCTGATGATCATGAAATCTCAGAAGCGTTCTGTGATTGAGTAGATTGAAGTCTTGTCTTTGTGTGTTTCTCTGTTCTTCAACTTTTGCTGTAAAGGTTTTGAACAAGGATTTTAAACCATGATTTTTTTAATAGCATTTTTCATCCCATTTTTTTCCCTGTTTTGGCAAACATGCAACATAATAAAAGTCATGCTACAGTGAGAGAAGGAAGAAAATGTACTCATCTCGTGAAAACATACAGTTTGTACATGTATTTATTTTGAGTAGTCGTGCGTAACAGTCGATCAGTCTTCACAAAACAGCTGATTTGCAGGTTAATAAAATGCACTTTGCCAGTAAAATGGCCAATGATTACAGTTGTGGTTTGTTTTGATTGTCTGCAACCAGCACTTACGCTACGTATGCTTTACTCTCTCTCCTCAGACCTATCGTGATGAGGTAGCTGCTAGAGTGTGTAATGAAACTTGTTTCATTTTTTTCTTTCACCTTGTTCCCGATTTATTACCAGAAATTCAATGAGCACAAATGCGGCATGTAGTAATTTCCCATCTGTTGTGCGACTGCTGTAAAGGCTACCTTTGCTGCACCACTGCCACTGAACATTATAGAACAACAGATAGGAACAGGTACAAAACGATGACATCCCTCATGCATCCTCATGACTTCAAGAAATATTTTTTATTGCACATCAAGGAAATGCTGAGTGAAATGGACAGGGCTACTGGTTGGTGAGCGTGCAATCGGGGAGAATTCTGTTATTACCACACACTTGGTATATTACCATACTGCGCACCCAGTTACTGGTCCATTTGATTTCCAGATGTCATATAAAGCCTTATCCAAATGGAAATTTACATGGAGGTGTTCTGGGGAGAAGGGGGGCGGGGGGAGAAGGTCAGATGGACAGATTCAAAGTTCAACATTGGACATAAGAACAACTAGAGTGAACAATGACTTAAACTTACACATGGTTGCGTTAACATTGTTTTATGCCTAAAAGACACCTTTGCTGCGATTAAATGCACCCTTATAGTGGTTTATTAATAAGCCTAGTTAATTCCTAATGAATTCTCCCACTTCTTAATTTTTTTGTTAGCAATGTTTCTAAAGCAATGTTATTGCAATGAGGTGTAAACATCACACATGTCTAGCAAGGGATGGGGGAGGGGCAAAAGCTGTTTTTTTATGTTCCTGTTAATGTAGCCGCCCTCTTTGATTTCATGACAGAGGAACATTGGGGAGAGCAACCCTCAGAGTAGGTGCTAGGGTAAAAGAAGGAGAGGGGGAGGGGAGAGAAAAAAATACTCTCAACTCTCCCTCTCTCTCCCCACCCCCTCTCCCACTCCCTTTCACTCGCCCCATTTCATCCTCTCTTTTGGAGTTTCAACATGGCACTTTTGTGACAAAAACATTCATGCGCCCAAAGAAAACACCTGCTTTGGAGGCTAATAGCCTTCACAAAAATAAGATTTTCCCTGGAATGTAGCAATGGTGTTTAAATCCTCAAGTGCTATAATGTTATGTTCAATAAAAAGTCCTCTTTGTCCTCTGGTAGTTCATGAACAAAAAGGCTCCTCTCCTGCTTGTTAGGGTTGAATTTATCCATCACACTTATTTCCAGTTTTTTATCATCCTCACTCATTTGCTCGCCCTTTTTCATGGCATAGAAAAAGTAATGAAAGGAGTCACCAAAAGTCTGCATAGAAATTGACCAACCATAGTGTGACTTGGCCAGGAAAGGCTTCCTGAAATGGGGCTGTGAAAATGTTACTGAAATAAAGTGTCCTCCATGTCTTAAAACTTGGGAAATCTGTTAAAAGGAATAAAGAAAAATGGCATATTAAAATTACACTGTATGACTATATAATATCAATACCTGAGACAAATGTACTTCTCTCAGTGTACACCTCCCTGTAAATTCCAGTTTAAATTTTCATACTGTTGTGGGCTCAAAATAACAGCTGGAGAATGGACAATGTCTGGCCAAGATGACAATTTGAATCATCTGTATCACGGAAGAAAGGACAGATAAAGATCGCAGGAGTGATTACATCTAATACCCGACCCACTAAATATCTTACTTGAAAAACCGATCCCACAGTCCCACAGCCATGTTCTATTATGCTAGGCTCGC
>CALNXK010000056.1:1782500-1795000 GCA_942486035.1 Porites lobata
GAGCTTGATTTCCGTTCCAACAGATTTATTCCGTGGGATGCCCGGTGGCACTCCCACGGTAAAAATCGGGTTCGGTTGTACCCAAAATTGCAAAGCCATCCAATAGGATTGCGTAAAATCTTTATCGATTATCTCTTCTTCCAAGCCGACCAATCAGATTGTACAAAATCTGTATCGATTTTTAATCGATTTGCTTCCTCTGAAGAACGTTGAAATTGCCAAATTTGTCGCCCTTGAGTTTTCCTACTCGTGGTTTAGGATGGCTTGTTAACCAGCGAAATCCTTCGGGATACTGGCAAGTCACGAAAGGCGACCTAAGCCAAATTATTTCTTCCCTTCATGATTCTTTTTTGTTTAGGTCTAGCTTTTTCATAAGGTTTTAGTAGCGTCTGGTTGCGGGCCATGATTTCCGATAGATTTTTCTATTCGGACTTCGCCAGTTTTTGCCGAGCACAGCTAGAGTTCAATTTTGTTCTTTTCTTATCGAAAAAATCCTTGACGATGGGAGGTTAAATCGCGTAGATTTCAACTCGTACCCTTGACGATTGGCGGTGAAATCGCAGAAATATTGTCCTCGTCGATGGACGACTCGCTGTTGGCATGGATTGGACTTCTGGATGGGACACGGATCAGGACCTTAGTAAACTTCTTATACCTTGGAATCAGGGATAATCATTGGAACTATGTTAACTTTGAGACCTTGGAAACACATTGCAA
Organism: Porites lobata; assembly: GCA_942486035.1. Lineage (NCBI taxonomy): Eukaryota > Metazoa > Cnidaria > Anthozoa > Scleractinia > Poritidae > Porites > Porites lobata. The sequence continues at coordinate 1,783,218 of CALNXK010000056.1, forward strand.
TTAATTTTTAACCGTATCAAGAGCATCTTGGAATATTAAACTTTCATCTTGGATTAAAACATTGGAACCTTATCGAACTTTGTAACCCTGGGTTCGACCCTGGATATTAAAAAAAAGCAAGCGGATGTTTTGTTTTGTTTTGTTCCATTAACCTAAAACTAGAATGTTTATTTCTCGTTGAAAAAGGTAACCTGTCATGTGGCAACTTACTACCAAGATATGATCTATCTTTATACATACAGTTCCTGTTCAGGTTAATTAGAGAGCATTATGCGCATGTTCTCCATTACTTGTGTCCGTTAACATTCCAATTTAAGTTACACGGGTAAACCTTGTTTTGATGCAAAATAACCTGTTTATCTTATCGAAGTCGTGCTACGAAAATAACTACATAGCGATAGATGAAAACAAGATCAACTCCATCCTTGCAACCACTGACAACTATAAATTTAGCTTGCGTAGCAGGTGTCGAAAGGGGTAGGGGATAGGGAGGAAGCAAAAAGGGAATGTGGATTGGGGAGAAATAGTACTCCGCCACGCAGGCTACTATAAATTCAGTCATGTGTACATTAATCCAACCCATACAGGTAACCTACTCATCGATGCTCATCACATGACGCATCTTTCCGGTTTCCCTAATTTTTCCAAATTCAGATAGAACGCCATTATGCTTCCATACCCCCCCGGGCCATGGACCAACGCATCCCACGGAAACGACTTTAGGCGTCTTGTTACTTTTAATAACGCCATACAAGTGTCGATTGCTCAATTTTTAACTTTTAACCTACAGAGGCACCCAATGGATCTGTCATAATTATATGTGTCCTGCATGCAAATTTTTCCTGGCTGGGAGATTTGGACGGGAAAAAATGATATGTCCTTGGAAGGAAAGTGTTGCTGGGGAAGAGACAGTGCATTGTGTCTGACGAGATTTGTTGTCTAGAATACCTGCTATGTGCTATTGATCAGAAACCGCTTCCCCCACCGCCCCTCCACTGAAGGGCTGAATTCCGCCCGTATGACCACACCCAAACTGGCCAGTAATGTCTGGACATACGTCTGCTGGGAAACCTCCCAGTAAGTCAGGTTGGAGGGTGTAGATGCACCTTGCTGGCTGGGAACTCTTCCATCAGTCTTGCAGGGAGCTAGTTGAGGCGGGCAGATAAAATTCCTAGAAATCTCCAGAAATGCTTAAAATGGCTTCAGAATGCTTTATTCATGCTTTGTTGTTGTTTTTAGGTCTTTTTCTCAAAATTTCCCGTTGAGTGCCCCTAAATCTCAGTGAACAATGGCTAACCATTACTCCTCCTTTGAGTTTCCCAGGATGCGACTGTCGATGCAGAGGCAAAGTTGAGCGCACAACGAAGGCAAACTTTCTTTATCAAGGCTCGTGGTCCTCGTGGAAACTTCTCAAACTTTACCTTCAATTCTCTTCTTCACTGCTATTGCATAAAAACAAAACAGGGTTGTTGCGATCGACGTAGATCAGACACGGTTTTTGGAGTTCGAGAAGACAGAAAGTACCGGTAAAATGCTATGCGCAGTAGATTTTATCTTTCATTTGCTCTGCGCATTCAATTGCCTTCAGTCAATAAGCCGAGTGGCTCTGGGGACGAGAAGGAACATTTCTGGGAATTGCGTTGCTATGGTAACCTATAAAGGCCCTGAAACCAAAAGTCCAATGACTCGTCCGAAATGTCCCTTCATCAAGTTTGTCTGATATAAAATTTCACTTTAGTCTTTCTAACTCTGGTGCATAATGGCTAATTCGGGCCAACAAAATACCATTGACGAAATAGTCAATTTGTTCGAAATGGTGGGCTTCATGAATAGGCATGGAATAGATTGGAAAGGATTAAACACACTCGAGGAACTGAAAGAGCGAGCTAAACAGGAATTGAGAAAGAGAAAGGAGACTCAACGCTTGTCAGCAGGAAAGGTATGAACGCTAACATACTAAGCTCATGAAAATGCGGAGTTACTTTTAAGTGGATGTCTTTCAGGTCACCAGGAACTTGCTCAGTTTTACGAATGTAGGCAATGATCAAAGACGGAAGTATCGAGGAAGTAGTTGAAAGCAATCATATAATTAGGCCGCAAACTCCACAGGGAACTAAACCGTGGTTCATGAAAGCAGCTCAGAAGGATAGAAAGGCTTTTTTTACTTACGAATTGAAAAGAAATGTACTTTTTTTAGTATTTTCCGAACGCTTGCACTTAGTGGTGTATGAGAGATATTAAGTGCTAAGGTTTATTAATTATATATACCTCTTATTAGCCGAGTTTTCGGCAGGAGATTACGGACCGAGTTTTTTTCGATCGATTTATGGCCCAAGCGCGAAGCGCGCGGGCCATAAATCGAGGAAAAAAACGAGGATCCGTAATTTACAGTACGGAAAGAAAAAACGAAACTAATAAGATGTTTATTATATGGCTTCTTCCAGTTTCGGGGACCGGAAACAAGTGCAGGACGCGCGATTTGACAATCATCTGACAGGCGTCAAGAAAGAAAGTTTTTATTGGCTCACGAAAACAACAGCACACAACAAAGGGTTTCCGAGAAAGGTCCCGAGAAAGTGAAAACAAATTCGCCTTGTTGAAAAAGTTTATTTGGTCAAAACTAAGAGAAAACATCTCGAATTTCTGCCAGTCGATTTTCGTCTTCTTAACTGTGTACTACGATAAAATTTTCAAACACTGACTAGAATCCTCTTCGATAAGATTACGAGTTAGTTTCTTCATCCCCTTCGTTCACAAATAAACACACGGTTTAAAATGTTGAGGGACAAAGTCAAATCTAAGTCCTCAAGGTTGATAGACGTCTTGTAACTTAATTTCAGCCTTTTTTTTGAGGTATAGAGAGTTAGAGCGCCGAAATGAGCATTTTCTTTGAAATTTTGGTCCGTATAGCAAGTTACGGACCGCAAATTGACCAATCGCATGGCGAAAACAGACGCAGCCATATAATAAGTAAATTTATACTTCACTGACTGAAAAGAGAAAATTATAAATCAAATTCGATCACAGTAATAATTTTGGAAAATAATTCTCACCCATACGTGTGCATTACTGACGTACCACTCCCTTAGCTTTGGAAGCTACTACATAGCCCATGAAATTTCTGAATGTTTTATACACTACAGGCTAGTTGTCAATCACGAAACTCTTCGGTCGGCTGCTTTCAGTTCACAGTTTATGTTTATAGATCAATCTTTCCGTCTCAAAGAGATTCTACCCAAACGGAAAATTAGGCCGATTTTTGAGTGTAGAATAATTTTCTTTGGAAAAATCGCACCGACAAACAGTTACTTGCAAATTACCCTTTAGATTATACATCACAATATCTGGTAATTTATACTTATTTCTTCTGCCGAAAAGACCCAGGGAGATTCATAACTTATTTAACATTTCCCCCTATTGATAACCATAATTTTGTAGTCCGACGCAAACTGCCCTTTGCTTGTTGTTTGTCAATGAAGCTAGATGTGCCCTAGACTTAAACTACAGAAAAGTTACGAGTCTGTCGGTAAAATAATCGATAAATCTTTAATATATGCACTTTCTTTTCAGCGGGAACGAACCATGCTAGTTAAAGTGTAAACACAGGGGCAAATCACGCGTCATTTCAGACACATTTCATTTGCGCAATTGTTTTCTTTGTGTTTGTTTGTTCGTTTCTTTTTTTAACTGGCTTTTAGCATTTAAAATAGCTGGAAGAGCCGAAGCAAGACATTCGCTAATTAGCCCTACTTTTTACCGGCAGCCACCACAACTGGGAATAGACGAATCTTTGTTTACATTTTCTGCCTCGTTAACATACGCTCATCATTATCTGATGAAACTAATTTAAAATTAAAACCCCCCTGAATATTGAAAGAGAATATCGGTTTTCACAGATAACTTAAATTCACGAGTCAAGTAATGGAATTTCCTTAAATGGCAAAATTGAATAAAGATAAGAAAAAAAGACAGAAAAGAAAACGGCAATAATATATATACATTTAGAGGGTTTAGTGTATAGTATCCGGCGTGGGATATTCCTACGAGTCACGCTGTCTTTTGGCAATAGTCAAGCGCTCTACCGACTGAACTAACGGCCCTGTCGCGGTTAAAATAGAAGTACTCTAGGCTGTTGTTTATATATAATGTTATTTATCAACACCTCAGTTGTCCATAACATTGTCAACAAATTTAGACCGGTTTTCATATAATATTTGCCTAATTTTAAGCAGTTAAGTTTTCTTATATTTTAGAACATGTTAAAACGCTTAAACCAAAATGTTGAGAACATAGTACTACTTTATGACTTGTATAGTGATCAGATAGTAACAATTGTTTATCAAGAAAAATTGCACAACATCTGCTTCTTTGTTAACTGTTCATTATAAACAACCCAAGAGCCCCTTGTCTATCATTATGTAAATACTACATGACAGACCTGAATTGAAGCCATGCAAGGACTGTTAGGATGAGAATATGTTCCTGCAAAACATCGGTAACAAGTCAGCCACAGAGTCTTTTCTCTCACAGCCCAATTCTTACTGTTACAACTATAAAAATTATCGGTGGGCCTCCAGAATTATCTAAGCATGATTTAAGCATTAATTCAGCGGAAGAAATGGTAGATTGCAAAGAATACTTGCCCTATCATCTTTACACAAAAATTGCCTTTTGCATGCAGCCCAAAAGATTCATAAGCGACGTTCTGGCGCTGTGCACTGCCATCACTGCTATCAAAATTATAAAGCTTTGTAACAGAAAATTATCTTGACCTTAGTTTTGCAAAGGAGATGTACTTCACGTAAGCAAAAAATACAATAAATTAAAAGCACATTGTAATAAACTTAACGCACATATATCATTTCTGTAATGTATAGTCCTTGAGCTTGATTTCCGTTCCTACTGTAGCGCTGACGATTATCCAGAAGAATTAAACAGACTGATTACTCTTAATAACGCCATACAAGTGTCGATTGCTCAATCTTTAACTTTTGACCTACAGAGGCACGCAATGGATCTGATCCTCATAATTATATGTGTCCTGCATGCAAGTTTTTGCTGGCTGGGAGATTTGGAGGGAAAAAATGACATGTCCTTGGAAGGAAAGTGTTGCTGGGAAAGAGACAGTGCATTGTGTCTGAGGCGATTTGTTGTCTACAATACCTGCTATGTGCTATTGATCAGAAACCTCTTCCCCCACCGTCCCCTCCACTGAAGGACTGAATTTCGTCCTTATGACCACACCCAAACTGACCAGTAATGTCTGGACATACGTCTGCTGGGAAACCTCCCAGTAAGTCAGGTTGGAGGGTGTAGATGCACCTTGCTGGCTGGGAACTCTTCCATCAGTCTTGCAGGGAGCCAGTTGAGGCGGGCAGATAAAATTCCTAGAAATCTCCAGAACTGCTTAAAACGGCTTCAGAATGCTTTATTCATTCTTTGTTGTTGTTTTTAGGTCTTTTTCTTAAAATTTCTCGTTGGGTGCCCTTAAATCTATGTGAACAATGGCTAACCATTACTCCTCCTTTGAGTTTCCCAGTACGCGACAGTCGATACAGGGGGAAAGTTGAGCGCACAACGAAGGCAAACTTTCTTTGTCAAGGCTCGTGGTCCTCGTGGAAACTTCTCAAACTTTACCTTCAATTCTCTTCTTCACTGCTATTGCACAAAAACAAAACAGGATTGTTGCGATCGACGTAGATCAGACACGGTTTTTGGAGTTCGAGAAGGCAGAAAGTAAAATGCTATGCGCAGTAGATTTTATCTTTCATTTGCTCTGCGCATTCAATTGCCTTCAGCCAATAAGCCGAGTGGCTCTGGGGACGAGAAGGAACATTTCTGGGAATTGCGTTGCTATGGTAACCTATAAAGGCCCTGAAACCAAAAGTCCAATGACTCGTCCGAAATGTCCCTTCATCAAGTTTGTCTGATTTAAAATTTCACTTTAGTCTTTCTAACTCTGGTGCATAATGGCTAATTCGGGCCAACAAAATACCATTGACGAAATAGTCAATTTGTTCGAAATGGTGGGCTTCATGAATAGGCATGGAATAGATTGGAAAGGATTAAACACACTCGAGGAACTGAAAGAGCGAGCTAAACAGGAATTGAGAAAGAGAAAGGAGACTCAACGCTTGTCAGCAGGAAAGGTATGAACGCTAACATACTAAGCTCATGAAAATGCGGAGTTACTTTTAAGTGGATGTCTTTCAGGTCACCAGGAACTTGCTCAGTTTTACGAATGTAGGCAATGATCAAAGACGGAAGTATCGAGGAAGTAGTTGAAAGCAATCATAATTAGGCCGCAAACTTTACAGGGAACTAAACCGTGAAAGCAGCTCAAAAGAATACAGAGGCCTTTTTACTTACGAAGTAAAAAGAAATGTACTTTTTTAGTAGTTTTGAACGCTTGCACTTTGGTGTATGCGAGATAGTAAGTGCTAACTAAAGGTTTATTATAGATTATTGACGTCATCTTAGTTGTCTTAACTCCCGTCACCGAAAAGCAGCATATCATACCATTCGCTGAACAGATGTAATTGTTATTTCTTATTTCCATCATCTCTAATATATAGATTTAACCAAGGTTAAAAGCGAAGCGTCCATTTATATACTTTTAATTACTTCAAACCAAAAAATTACAACGAATGTGTGAGCTTCAACCTATGTAAATCCAGAAATTTATGCTTCACTGACTGAAAAGAGAAAATTATAAATCAAATTCGATCACAGTAATAATCTTGGAAAAGAATTCTCACCCATACGTGTGTATTACTGACCCACCACTCCCCTTTGAGAAGCTATACTACATAGCTCATGAAATTTCTGAATGTTTTATACGGGCTGATGGTTATCATTCACGAAGCTCTTCGGTCGGCTGCTTTCAGTTCACAGTTTATGTTTATAGATCAATCTTTCCGTCTTAAAGAGATTCTACCCAAACGGTAAATTAGGCCGATTTTTGAGTTCAGAATAGTTTTCTTTGGAAAAATCGCACTGACAAACAGTTACTTGCAAATTACCCTTTAGATTATACATCACAATATCTGGTAATTTATGCTTGTTTCTTCTCCCGAAATGACCCAGGGAGGTTCATAACTTATTTAACATTTCCCCCTATCGATAACCATAATTTTGTAGTCCAACACAAACTGCCCTTTGCGTGTTGTTTTTCAATGCGGCTAAATGTGCCCTAAACTTAAACCACAGCAAAGTTACGAGTCTGTCGGTAAAACTAGGGTATCTAAAAGATAGTAATGCTGCGGCACATTCTGTTGATACTGGCATTAGTTAGGCAGTGAGACTTAAAAGAATCAAAAATGACATTGAATGTCCTATTTACATGTTGGAAAGTACTAGAATAATTACTATCAGTCTATAGAAAGAACTCGTGGGAACGTTGTTTAGAAAATGATCAAGTGGTTATCAACTCTGGTTTTCCCACAGTAAATTGTAGGAAATAATAGAAATTCAGATCCTTTATCCATATACCTTATTATAGGAAATTAACGCTCCATGAAATTAAGGTATTGGAAATTAACGCGACTTAAATTAACGCGAATTTAATGCAAAACGACTTTCGAATAAAGAAAATTAACGCGAAGGAGGAGGTAGAATTTCAAAATAAAGGAAATTAACGCGATCAAGACAGTTGGTGGTGACAACTGGAACAAATTTATTTCAACACTGGATGCAAAAAAATTCAAAACTGGACAAAACTGAGCTGACATCACTTCTGACATAACTCAGTAGAATTCGAACCCGGCACCTTCGAATCGACGCGACTACACTGAACCACTACACCACAGAGACTGGTTACGTTGTCTTTAGGAAAAGTCTAGCTTTCATTTTATTCCTTTTCCATGAAACTTCCGCCGGCAAGATGATCGCCAGCCGCATTGACCGAGCTATTAACAGTGAAAAAACAATGTAAACGCATATTCCATGGCAATAAATGAATGAAAGAACATAATAGAGCCATTTATACGAGGAAAAATAAGACGCGTCTTACATAAGACGCGTCTTAAATAAGACGCGAACTTTCCGTATAAACGGCACATTTCGTCTAAAATAAGACGCGGCGTAGCTAAGACGCGTCTTATTAGATAAGACATGCTCGTATAAATGGTACAGTTCGCGTCTTATTTAAGACGCATCTTATATAAGACGCGTCTTATTTTTCCTCGTATAAATGGCCCTAATTATGCTTTTCAAAACGCCGATACACGTCCTCGTCTGCAAAGTAGGACACAAAACATATGTTTTGTTATCTCGATTTCCGCTGTTATTTTGAAGCGAATGGTCAAAATCACCTCCATTTTCGGCTCATACAGTTTCTTAAGAATAGCGTTGCATGACATTTTCTCACTTTCACATCACCTTCTAGCAAGCTGGAATTTGTATATCCCCCGTGTTGCGGAGTCGAAGAGCAAAAAAGGCTCTTGAGTCAATAAACGCTCTTGAATTGAAATCCAATCCCCAAGTTAACCATCGTACTCATCTGAAAGACTCCTGCGTGTCTTAAAATTTGGTAAGACCTCTAACCGTGCTGTAGAAAATTTTCCACAAAGAAAACTCTAAGTCTGAGCAGCGAACGATGCACTCTTTCACCCACCGAACTTCCCCGTGTTTTTATTTGAGTTTTTCGTGGCGCAATGCACTCTGGTTAAATGCAATGCATTGTGGTAAAAAGTGATGAATTTGAGAATTCGTCGCCCCTTATATATTTCCTTTAAATCCTGATTATGTTGCTGCTCGCTCCCTTCGGTCGCTCCGCAGCAATAATCGATAAATCTTTAATATATGCACCTTATTTTCAGCGGGAACCAACAATGCTAGTTAAAGTGTAAACACAGGCGCCAATCACACGCCATTTCAGACATTTCATTCACGCATCATTCTGACGCAGTCCGCGAAAGGAAAAAAGTTTGCGTAACAGTTTACAAAACTGACTGACAATCAAAACGTGAATAAAACTTCAGTGAAAGATGTACAACACCAACACTTTTCGTTCAAGAGAGCAAGTAGAGTGACTGAATTGTTTCCCAAAACTTTGTTTTCTTTGTGTTTGTTTGTTCGTTTCTTTTTTTAGCCGGCTTTTAGCATTCAGAATAGATCAAAGAGCCGAAGCAAGACAGACACACAGTGCATTCGCTAATAGACCTTGTCACGGTTTTCCGACGCCATCTTGACGAGTAGGCAAACACATGAGAAATTACAGTGTTTGTATGAGAATCTAATGTCTAATGGTTTGATGAATTGTAGACTAAAGCTTTTGAGGGCGTTATATAAGCTAGAAGACCTAGATCCTTTTTTAAAATTTTCTATACAGTTTTCTATAAAAATTTCCTGGGAAAAATTGCAGAGTGAAATATATGGAAAATCTAAAGCAAGCTTCTTGAGAAATTTAAGTACAGTAACGGCCCCCAAAATATGTTAGTAAAATCCTTTGCTGTGTAGCTTTAGTTTGCAATTCAAATTGTTTTTCAGAACAGCTGTTTTACGGAAATTATTCGACATTGGACTTCTCATCATAAACACTGTAATTTCTCACGCGTTTTGCGTACTCGTCAAGATGGCGTCGAAAACCGTGACAGGGTGTATTATCCTTACCTTTCAGCGGCAACCACTACAACTGGGTATTCTATAAAACATTCTTCTTTTCATTTGCAAGTTTGTGTATATTAAACGCGACGCCATTGACATCGTCTCTCTGTCTCAGATCTTTAATAAGACCTACATCACATGAAATGTCGTGACAAAACTAAAACGAGACAAAAACTGTAAAAATTGTTCAGGCTCACCTTGAATAGAGCTCCTGAAAGCGAGGTGAGGTAAAAAACTTTTCCTGTACTCTGCTGTAAAAGCTTGCATGTTCAACTTTTCCGTGGCAAAGCTATTCTCGACTCAAAAACCAAATAAACAAATCAGCTTGGAATAACAGAAAAATCTTGATAGCAGCTGTAAATATTCTCAGCTGTATTTTGTGGCAGCAGTGAAAGAACACGAAGAATAAACGTTTGAAATGTTCAAAGATTTTTCCTGTAGTCCGCCGTAAGAGGTCGTAAAGAGCATCCATGCACATTACAAACGCAGCCGTCGATGAGTCCTTTATTTTGCGACCTCCTCGAAGATTAAATAAACAATTCAGTTTTGAGAAACAGGACTAATGTATTATCTTTATCTTTGGTCCATCTAGCAACTGAATTTTGAATTTTGGAATTCAGCCCGCTCGATTTTCAACCTGTTTTGGGCAGTTTGAATAAGAAGGTACTCACTTGACAAAACACACATAATTTACTTTATAAAGCGGTGTTTTAATGACCAGTAATACAAACAGTACTCCTCAAGAACTTCGATCGTATAAATCATACAGATGGAATATTAAGTTCAAGCTTTTCTAAAAATCCTGCCAACAACACTGCTATAGGTTTGATTGATTTAGCTAAGTAGAAATGAGCTTATACTTTCTGATTCGTTTCGATTCTAAGCATTGAAGAGATTCCAGCAGTTGAACTTAACAACTACCTAAGCAAATTCATATTCGCTGCAAGAACAAAAAAAGGCGAAGAGTACGGACCTTCTTCACTTAGAGAAATTTTGTCGAGTGTTGAGCGCCACCTTCGTCGCGCCAGTTAAGGGAAATCTATTATCAAAGACAACGATTTTCAAAAGACACGAGATTATATGCCCTTAAAGCAAAACAGAAAGAACTGAAACGACAAGGGAAGGGCAATAATCCCAAAGCAACCACAGCTTTAAGCGACGAAGAGATTCATATTCTTTATAGCAAGAAGGTAGCAAGAAGGTGCTTGGATTGAGCTCTCCACAATCTCTCGTAAACACTGTGTGGTTGAACAACATGCTACATTTCGGTTTACGTGGATGCAAAGAGCAGACAGAACTGCAATGGGGAGACTTCGCTCTTAAATCAGATAGTGAAGGAAGACAATACCTTGAGTACTCTGTTGAACGGCAAAAAAAGACTAGACCTGGAGAAAACCCGAGGAATCAACGTCAAGTGAAGCTGCGCAGGGGGGGATCCAGGATTTTTTTTAGGAGGGGGTGCACTCGTCTCTTGCTCAAATTCAACACCAATAAACCCCTTTTTTTTTCTGCAGAATACCAGTTGTATTAGAAAACCGCAGGTCATCTCAGGGGGGGAGGGGGGGCTGTGCACCCCCTGCACCCTCCTCCTAGATCCGCCCCTGCTGCGTATGTATCAAAACCAAACCGCCAAGTCGGCTGAACGAGACCCCGTTCAGATTTACAAAGCCCACAAAGATAAGCGCCCAGAAAACATGTTGAAGCAAGACTCACCGTTCTACTTGGCTGTAAACTACTTCAAGACTGAAGGCGAATTAAAGTCAGAAGGCTCAAAATGGTTTAAATCTCAGCCATTGGATGTTAACCAGCTCAACAGCTTGATGAAAGAAATGACCGAAACGGAGGAAATCTTTGTGAAGACAATTAATCACAGTAGAAGGAAAACACTAGTTCAAAAACCACAAGATAATGATGTGTCGCCGAATCAGATCGTTCAAATAACTGGCCATAAAAATCTACAATCAATTAATAATTACAGCTCGTTAAGAGAAAGACAAATGGAGAACATTTCGAAAATTTTGTCATCCTCATCATCAACAACGAATGCCGTACTGCCGGCAATACAACAGAGTCTACAAAGTCATTTTACTACGGCACATCCATCGACTACAGCCGCTGAAAACGGACTCCAAACAATGTTTCAAAGAAATTATATAACTGGAGGTGTTTTCAATATC
>CALNXK010000056.1:1805000-1807500 GCA_942486035.1 Porites lobata
TTTCTTTTTCCTTTTTTTTTCAGGTATTTGCTAAGAACAGTCTAATAAAGTACATATTTGAAGAAAAAAAAAAGTTTGATAGAAGAACAAAAACGGCTTAAATGAAGCAACACTGCTTATTTGAATAAAATAAGCTTTATTTTTAAAATAAAAGTTTGTGTTTAACGTAACAAAGACTTAATTCTGTATGAAGGTGATTCGAATTTTTGACGTGCATCCAGTAAAAAATACCCCAGTTTAAGTGCCTGCTGACGCATAAACAGGCACGGTGACCCCATTTTTTTTATTGCATTTTTTTTAATGCTCATATCATGAATGTTGATTATGCCAAGTTTCCAAAAAGGTTTGATAATTTTCAGCATTTTTCGACAAAATACCTGTTAAAAGAACTCTTCTTGATGAGCTCTTTCGTGTGTTTAGGTTTTTTAAAGCGTTTTTTAATGCCCTGACATCTTCATTCAAAACGGTGAATCTAAAAGGCGGAATACGTCTGCGGCATGGCATGTGGCATGGCTTGCGGAATGCCATAATTATGCGAAATGTAATAAATGCAGAATGACTAAAAGAAATAAATCAGTAAACTTTTGAGTGCACCCTTTTTTGGCGCCAATCAATTTGCAAAAGCAGCTACTTTTTTTAGTGTTGCGGGCTCGACTACGATGACAATCAAAAAGCCACAAAGCTAGGTGTCCCTCCCGATTGGCTTTTTTCGCTCAGCTACAAAGATTCCACTACTTGCCTTTAACAGTCGGACTGCATGGCATTACCAATACTACACCACAAAAGTCGGCCAATGATATAAACCTCGTGAACTCCAACGTGCTGCTCATCCTTGTTGGTTTGAGCAAGCAGGGCGATTGCTCCTTTAAATTTGTGCCAAAAAAAGTCACCTTCCCAAAAAGGACGTGGCAGAAACGCGCGTATGATTTCTGTTCTACTTCAATTTTATTTCTTTGCGCCATTTTCATATATTACATTCCATATAATTATGTCATTCCTCAAGCCATGCCACATGCCATTCCGCAAACTCATTCCTCCTTTTACCTTCACCGCATTCAAAACATTTTAAAACTTTGTTGTAATCTTGGCACTGAGACGCACGGAAGGTTGGCATGGCAATTTTGAAAATTTCGCGCCAAAATTAAGGGGTAATTCGTCACCTATGATACTATCATTATTATTGTAAGTTGTTGTTGTTGTTAAACCATTGTTTTTTTCTGTCTTTCTTGTCTAGGCCTTTTCCATTGTATCAGAAACAAAACAGGAGGATTTAAGAAAAAGTAAACTTTTAGAGGAGTATTACACCGCAGCCGATGAGATTTTGGATCGTGATCAAATCATTTTTGATCATGTTGAAAAGAATATTGGAAACGTTAAAGAGAGGATAAAGCAGCACATTAGGCAAATGAAGCTGCTATCGCAGGAAGGATGCTATCTTCTCGTAGCAGGTAAGTGAGAGAAAGTAATTTTTTGAGGTTCATTCTTTTGGGGAGGGGAGGTGATCGATTCTGTTCTATAAATGTTGATGGCTAAGACTAGACAGTTAACCTTTATGTGATCCTGACTTCTCCATTCCCAGATGCAAACAAAATAATGCCAAGCCTCGCGCTTCAAATATAGGGAGTAAATAGTAATTACGAGTGTTTTAACTGGGTAAAGAGTTGTTGTCAGCGCTAACCCCAACGTCAATCAATTATTTATGACCAATTGACCAAAGTGGGAAGCATTTTAGTCTTTAATATATAGATTTAGCCTCCATTTATATACTATTAATCACTGAAAGCCCCAAATTTACAATGAATAAGCTTCAACCCATGCAAATTCAGAAATTTATACTTCACTGATTTTAAAACAAAAAGAGAAAATTATAAGTCAAATTCGATCACAGTAATAGTCTAGGAAAAGAATTCTCACCCATAGGTGTGCATCTCCCCCCTCCCTCGCTAGCTTCCCTACACCCCTTTGAGAAACTAATAGCCCATGAAATTAATTGTTTTATAAAGGCTGGTTGCCGTTCATGAAAATCCTTGGCAGCGTCTAGTTCACAGTTAATTTTTATAGGTCAATCTTTCCGTCTCAAAGGGATTCTACCCAAGTGGTAAATTAGGTAGATTTTTACATTTCCTCTTATGAATAACCATAATGTTGTAGTGGTCCATGGCCAAATTTATGGCCGTTTTATGGGTTGTAATGTAAACGGTTTTTTCTCTCTATACAAGGTATGTAAAGAGAGAAACTGTTTCCAGTATAACCCATAAAACGGCCAGAAGTTCAGGGGCAAGCAAAGCATACAAGAGATGTAAAGCGTGAATAAAATTTAAAAAGCTATTTGACGAACAAACTCGTTCCCAGGTCTCCCAGGGGTCGCATAAATGAGTTATAACGCGACGCGCGCTCAGGAGGGTCCACTGCAGGGCGTGAGAAGCTAGGGCGTTGAAACGCTCATACGCGTTCTCTGGTTCAGCTATGATGCGGAGTAAGACTGGAACTAGTTCGCCTT
>CALNXK010000056.1:1812500-1815000 GCA_942486035.1 Porites lobata
AAGAAGTTCTTCCACCCACGTCTGACAGTCTGCAACAGCATATGAAATGTGCCGACTATCAGACCAATGTATGGTGACATTCCTTTAATGTTATGCAAGATCTCGTTTCACCAGAGGGACAAGGTTGGGAGATGAAAGATGGAAATTTTACACCGGCGATAACAAAGGAACCAGCACGGAAAAATTTGATAACAATGCAACCCGCCAGTGCAAGAAATCAGAATGCCGTACAAATCGTTACTGTAACATTGCAAATCTCTCCTGTACAGAAACATGTGTTTGCATGGGAGACGAGACTTGCAGAAATCCACATGGCATAATTTCGTACAGCAGTGCTGCAGTGGCTCAAAGGAAAGCGACTCAAATTAATTAATTCTTGAAAAACTGCATAACGCAATAACTGAATAGATATTCAGGGTATATTTTAGTGGATACTTGTAATTCTGTTTTGCAACGAGAAATACTTTTCTTTTACGTCGGACTATAGTGAATGTGAGAGAGGTGCTGACGGCGTTTAAAACACCTACAACTAAGCCTACTACTAGCTAGAGTAAGACATGTAAGTAATCGAGAAATTGTGCCATATAGGAATAATGTCTTGTTATCAAACATGTTAAGCAAGATAATTTTTTACACAATCTCACCCCTTGTTTAGTAGCTTTCTTCTTTGTTGATCAACTTTCACAGAAAAATGCGAACACTAATTTCTTCATCAGCTTCATCGTCAGTACATACTGCGCTGAGTGTAAATGACAATGGACAAAATACTGGCTTTCAAAACCATTGATAACAAAGTTGTTCTTGAAAAAACAATAAAAGCGTGATTTTCTTTTATTGTCAGCAAATAGTTTGTCCTCGTGCGTGTCACCTGACTACCTCAGCGTGGTCAGCGTCTTCAGCCTCGTTTTCATGCTGGACCATAGGGTGCGTAAGAAAAACATGCCGTCTAGTCAAAGTCTCTACCCCAGTTTGACCTTGAAAGTTGCTAGGCATTAATCAGGAGGTCCTGTTCTACCAAAATCCGGTAACGAACCTTTTCTGACCCGTGGGTTTAAAGAAACGACAATTTTCCGACCTCGGCGACTGGACTATCTAGAAAACAGCATTTTCACTTCCTCAAAACAAGCATTTTTTGAGATGGATTGTTGAGAACGTGATGAAACAATGAAAGCCTGCTCATCTTTAGCAACGGATATCGAAAGAATGCAAACCAGATGAAAACCGAGAAAACACATGTCTATATGACATGTGTCTTTCAATTAGCATCAGAGTTGAAACATTTAGTAAAGTAGCAAAAATGATAAGTGAGTCTGAAGTAGTAGTTCTATCGGCAATTAAGAATGTGTCATTTTCAATCGGAGCATACCGATCGTGAAATACAGCTTCTTTGTCGGACATCCGCAACAATGGAGTAAAATTGTCCCAAAGGTCGTGAATGGCCATTTTCTGGAACTAAGCAGAGTATTTTTCCGAAAATCTGAAGAAATTATCGAGCCTTCAACGCCACCGAGCGAGAAATTTCCTTTGAGGTCCGAATAGTGTTTCAAAGGTCCTTTAACAATGAAAATAGTGGAGTTCACTTTCAAAGTTGCATCATGGGTAATCAGGACAAAATGGCGGGAAAGTAGAAGATTTGTATTAGAATTCGAAGCCAGCAAATTCTTCCTGAATTCATATATTTGATGCTTTCTTTTCGAAAAGAGTAACTTACGAGTTCAAAGAAACAATACACTAAATCTGGAGTGCAAAAAAGTCCGTGATCAGTTTTTAGAAAACCTCAATTCTTTCATACATTTTTGAAAATTTGATACTTTCGAATTACAGGAAATGTATGGGAAAACCAAAGTTTTTTAAAAACTGATCACGGACCTCAATAAATATACCCTGCAATTTTCAAGAACATTGAAAACAGGGGAGGCTTTCAAATAGGGCCTCAAATATAACCAATTTTCGCCCCAGACTTTGTGTTTACAAGTGAGCGTCCTCATTACTCACTGGCATATTTGTTTTCAAGTTTCATATGCACGTGCACACTTAGCAGAAAGATAGAATTTGCATAAAAAAAGACCCTCGGTTAAAGCCCTGGAATATGCTAATAACTGGGTAAAGAAATTAGTGATATATTATAACATCACAGCAACTCTTTGTAAGAGTTTCTGTGATGTTATAACTCGAGTACGATAATTAAGTATTACATCCTACACGATGAGCCGTGACGTTCACCGTTTCGGTTCTCAGTGCTTTCTGTGGCACAAGCCAATTATTAGCATATTCCGGATATTTCTTTGGAAATTAATCGAGAGTTCTTTTTGATGCAAACTTATTTCTTTTGCTAGTTGTACACGTGCATTTGAAACTTGAAAACAATTTATCGAGCGGCTTTTTAAAAAAATGCGAAACAGCTGAATGCAAGTTAATAAGATTCTTCTTACTTGCGATCGCTAAGAGCAATTCCCCTCTTCTTTTTTGTACGCAGTTTTCAATGGAATCAAACCACGCT
>CALNXK010000056.1:1820000-1877500 GCA_942486035.1 Porites lobata
TTACAGTTAGGATTGTTTGACGTGTTTTATCGGAGGGCTGACAACAATAACTGAGAGCTACTGTTATATTTGTGTGCAAGACGATGAATTGTACTTTTTTTGCAGCTTGTAAGTCTCCTTCAGAAAGTAAGGGAAGTGTCACTTGCTGAACAAAAAAGAGAAACAGAAGGGGAAAAAATTACGCCCAGTTTACAAAACCATCTGCTATCCAATTGCGCTTTGTTTGTTTGCAACAAATGGGATCAAGTGCCAGAACATGAAATTGAAAAAGTCAAGGGCCAAGTGACAGAGCGACTTAAAAAATATTGGCCTAGCCTGGATCCAAAGTCCCAAGTCATCTATCTGTCAACCTTAAAAGCCACTGAAGCTCAAAATGCTGGTTATATCTCCGAAGAATTTTCCGCTTTGATGGACGGCTTGAAGTACACCGTCTTAAAGAGCATTGAAGCTAGACTTGAGTTCCACTGGAGGTTAGTGTTATAAATGTGTACTTGCCTTAACAAGTATTCTCAAATCTAATTGGTTTCTTGATAGCATTCCACATTCCTTGCATCTTTGATTTTGAGAAAGTTTTACTTTGAATCCGGATAAATGGTGAATATTCAAAGCTCCTGGTTTTTTGTAATGTTAAGAAGTGACCTATCACCTTTGTAAAGGGTCTTAAACTACCTGGCACAAAATTTATAAAATTCAGAAGCACTTGAGCAGCATTCATTATATACATTACATATAGCACAAAACTTTGAAAGAGTAAAAAGGGTAGCCCTCGAACCGCAAACGTATTTCCGGTAGTCGCTTCTCTCCCACCGAAAAATACCGTCTGCGAACTTGAGCGACAAACGATTTCCGTGACGTAAAATCTTTTGTTTGATGTTCGCCAATCAGATCAAAGGATAGAATGCAACTCAAGTGACTCCTCTCGACCTCATGCGCTGGCGTGTCTTGGATTTTGGGGAGAGTTACCAAATAAGCTTTCGACTTTGGAACGTGAATTTCACGACTATAACAAGGTTTCCCGCGACGTTGAATGCTGACTTCTTTCTGAAGCAGCGGATTTTTATGCTATGTACGTGATGTGGACCTTTCATTTCGCTTTGTAAAATACGGTAGTACTTGACATAAACAAAACCTGGACAAAATAATGCTTACAGCGAAAGGAAAATAACATAGCTTAATGACATCGCGCTTAGATCCGCGGTTTATTTCAATTTAATCAACGCTGACATACGGTGAGGAATCGACTGTACAGATATATCCTCTGACAATCGATCTTTAATAATTCAAAATCCTACAAGTATCGCCACAAAACAATGATCTGAAATATTATAAACCTTGGCCGGACCCAGTGTGAAATAAATATTTACAGCAGTAAATTGATCATAGTCAAGATGACACTTCAGCTAAGACGCTTCGAGTCATCTTATAAAAAAAACTATGGCCGGAAGTTAAAACCTTGAAAAGGACATATATTTAAAGAAATATAACCTGACAAATATAAAATGCTTTCGGTCTGACCAAAGTTTTGTCGAAACCAAGAAGCAACAGGACGCATTGGAAATCAATTACCACATGTCCTAGCTTTCAAAGATAAAGAATACTAAAAAATATCTAAAGCGGCACACGATTAACTATCGAAGAGTTCTCCAAACATTTGTGCAAAGCATACTTTCCTAAGATGAACCACAAAGGAACAGAAGCAACAAACGGCATGATGCGTCTACTGCCACTAGGACATTTATCGTTTCGAATGTGATCAAAACAGAAAGGTGTGATAAATCGTTGACTAGGTACGCGAATAGATAAAAAAATTCCTCTAATCTTTTCTTCAATAAGAATCCTCTTAGTGTTTATTTCATCAATCAGTCCCGCGATCCGGGCAAATTAAAAAAATACTTCTGCGATTCCCAGGGGTCCGTTTCTCGAAAGTCCCGATAATTAACGGGCCCGGTAAGCTGTCTCCGTTTACATTAAAGATCGAGGTTTCAATAGTTTTGCATCTAGCATGATAAAGCTATCAGTTAGTGAAACAAAATGGAGTAGTTTGCCAGCCAGTACCCGCGCTCTTATTCTTTATATTTCGATGTGAATATTTGATTTCGGGCCCGAATAGTTACCGGGACTTTCGAGAAACAGGCCCCAGGCCCGAAAAGGGGCGGCTGTACACAGGTTATAGCCTGGGGGAGCATCGGGTTTTTTCGGCTCTGGTTTCTAGTTTTATCCAGGATGTTCTTTTCACGAGTTGGTTGCAAATAAGAATACACAATAGGCAAAGCCTGAAATACTACAGACTTTCTGATACCAGCTGAAAGATTCGCGAAAACGTCGCTGTTTGATTCAACAACAAGTCGCAAGGCTTCCTTTTGATGCTTGTTGAGTCTTTCAAACCCGAAAACTTGGCATTCTTTCCTCAACGCATCTTCCGCCATATTTTCCCAAGCATTTTTGCGAGATCCACGCAACAAACTTGCGCGTTACTTCTTTGAATATACGAGGTGAATTGTGATTGGTCACTAACAGCTGATGTCTCGAAAATTTTTTCTCTGCTCGGTTTCGCGGACGGTTTTTCTCGGCTGGTGAAACTAGAGCCGAAAAAACCAGATTCTCTCGCACGCTATGAAAAGGGGGTATGGAAAAAAATTCCTAAACGCTGAAAGGTAGGCGGAAAGAGAGATGCTAAATCTTATAAAATGCTACTTCAAAATTAAGACGAAATCCATCAGGAAATTGAATAATTTTAATTTTCAGTGAGTCGACAAAAACCTTTTACCAGAATAATTCAAACAATATCGCATTTTTTAAACATTTTTAACGGGATATAGATGAAATCAGTTATCAGTAATAACACCAAAACAAAATTTCTTGAGAGAGCCCTACAAAATAAATGTCAAATTTCACAAAGTGACACCTTACACATGAAATTTTCCCATGAGAAATAGTCTTTTGTCTTTACAAGCAACTAATTATTTCTATAGCCCTTGAAAAAATGTAAAAAAAGAATACGATATTTGTTTAATTTATCCTGGTAAAAGGTTTTTGTCTACTGAAAATTGAAATTACTCAATTTCCTGATGGATTCCGTCTTTTAAAGTATTTGTAAAATTAATAAACCATTACACGTGTAAATCCTTTATTTCCAAGTTAAATTAATTTACTAGTTTATCAAAAAGATAGTGACACTGCGGCACATTTCGTTTATAGTGACATCAACTATCACTGGTAACTATAGGAGTTAACTGCCATGTTTATCAAACATTCATCATTTATATACTAAAAGAATAAACTAATCGAAAATTCTTCACATATTCCTATTATTGTCATTGAACGTTTTGCGCCTGTCGGGAGTAAACTCGCAAGTAAGACTCCTTCTTCCTAACAACATTATCTCAACTTTGTTAACAAAAATATGTCTCCAATGCAATCTTTCTTTCTTCAACCAATAACATATGATTGTGAAAAGACTGAAATATTATCTCTACCTAATAACAAATCACACGGCTTATACTCCTCTCCTACAAAGCTACTACAATGCTCAGTTGACATCATAGCCCCTGTTCTTCGGAACTATCCTTAATGTTTCTATCAAAATTGAAATTGCCTAAAATTCTGCCTCTTTTTAAATCCGATGACGAGATGGGCCCAGATAATTATAAACCTAGTATATCTATGTTGCCAAATTTCAACAGAATATTTGAAAGGCTTATGTTTACCAGAATGATGAATTACATTTAGAAACACAATTTAATTTAAGGCTTTCGCAAAGGACATTCTACTCAACATGCTATATTAGACATCGCTGACATAATCCACGCCAATATGAACCAAGGTCTATACTCTTGTGGTGTGTTTATTGACCTCAAAAAAGCTTTTGACACCGTTGACCATAATATTATGCTAGATAAACTCAACTTTTACGGCTTTCGAGGATTAATCAACCAATGGTTTTCCTCATATCACAATAACCGCACCCAAACTTCTCAAATTGTTGATCACATATCAAATAAAGCCATAATCAGCTTTGGAGTTTCTCAAGGGTCCGTTTTAGGTCCACTTCTCTTTCTGCTGTTTGTTAATTATATCCACCAGTGCTCTTCTAAACTTTAATTCTATCCCTTCGTCGGTGATATCAGTATACTTTTTGCTGAAAAAATCACAAAAAAAGCCTAACTATGAACCTAAACTATTAATAGTTGACTCTACAGCTGCCCCCGTTCTGTATATTGTCGGTCAATAGCATTCTTGCTCGTTGTGTAGCTCTTTGAAATATACCGATTCATAAGGAAGATTTTTTTCACATATTCCATACAATACGTAAGATAAATACAGGAAACGTAAGGTTCCATGCACAGTTTCAGGTCGAATTACCCAGCTTTGATCAAAACATTCTCAGTTTCGAGAATAGTTCATTCTAAACCATAAGAAAAGATTTAATTAGAAGTTGAATTTTTCGCCATTTCTCTTTCATTTTTTACGTTCAGTTCATTTTATTTGCCGGAAAGGAAGCCTTAGAAATTAAAACGACGTTTCATCAATTCACACTTGCGCATTCTAGTCTTATTTTAAACTGTATTTTTGAACAGGGAATAAGTCAGCACAGAATTTGATTGTCGGCGAATTTCTGTAATCGTCCATCGTTCTGCTAGTGAGAAGCTAGCCGTTGTTCACTCAGGTCTGGCAAACTCTCCAAGTGTTTATATATATACACAGTTATACGCACCTTATAGCTTCTTCTGCGCTTGACGAGTGTCGTTAAAATTTTGATCCATAACTTTCACTGAAAAAACTGCTCCACAGAATGTCAGTGATAACACGTAACGCAAAAGAGTTTCGAAAAATGACTTCACAATAAATGTCACAAAATCTACCTAGTTGGTCCCTTGGGGATGTTTTGTCTTTACGTCATCCTAACCATTTCGTACTTGCGGGCGCAAACAATAGAAACGTCATCATTACCTACCGATTCCTCGTGGTCCCTGTTGAAGCAAATCGAGATTTTTCCTATATTGCCTGTATGACTGTATATTACAACTGTAAGTACTTTCCTTAATATACGCGCGAGTTACTAGAGTGGCTTCTCGGGATTTCGCCTTCCAGGCGAAATCCCTGCGGGGGCAAATATGTTTATTTGACAAAGAGAAAAATGAATATGCTACTCTTGAACCTAAGGATTATACTTAAGATTTTGGCAATTTGATTAATAGAAACCTTACCTGGAAAAATCTCATTGATACTGTCCCATTAAAAATCAGCAAAACGGCTGGCTTACTTGCGAAATTGCGTCATTTTGTACCCCGACAAAATTTTCTTAAAATTTATCATCACTTATATACCCGTAAATTACATATGGACTTGCTGCTTGGGGTCAATCAGCGAAGACACATCTCAACAAAATTCTATTGCTACAAAGAGAGCTCTTCCGATAGTAAACTTCTCGAACAGACGAGATCACGCAATAGCTCTCTTAATTGATGCCAACGTTTTATCCTTGAACTTTTTATATTATCAGACTATATCTAACCTTATGCATAATGGCCATAACAATAAGGTACTTGCCTTTTGGCATTCTAAATCTATTTCGAAAAACAAGTAGTTGCCACTTTTACAATACAAGAGCATCGGCGTCAGGAAATTTTTATGTTAATATTTCCGATCTAAAATTACATAAACTTTCCTTCTCTCGCTTTGGGGCTAAGCTGTGGAATGACATACCCTGTCACATCCGACATCTCCTCAACAATAAATTGAAAAAAAAAAAACACTCGACAAATACCTTTTACTTTTAGTGGGATTTTACTAAAACAATTATTCCTCTCGCCCTCATGGCCTCTGAGTCAATTGTTAAATAGCCTCGTTAGCTGCAGGCAATGCACTGTAATATTATCTGTTTATTAATAGTGGAGCTCCATGCGCACGCGAATAGCGCGCGCGTTGGCAGAGCCCCGTGTAGCTAAGAAAATCTATCCATCCTGGAAAATGTGGTAATCACGTGACCGTACACCGACCACCGACCACCGACCACCGACCGTCCGTCGGCACCACAAGGAAACCAATTTTTAATCTCATAGTTTCTAGCTATAGATAGTAGTTCGGGAGCCCAGGTGCACCCTAACTGCACATCCATGTTGTGATTTATTGACAGATGTCGAAACAGGGTAACCGCTGACCAGTACTATCCGACCTTATCGCAGGCTCAGGTATCGACCCACCGAGGTCGAGTATTTTTTTGAGGTTATCCGCCGACAGGAGCCAATTACTTGGAGCCTCCATATGGGCTGTACCTTTGAGTCAACCCATTCCCGTAAAGAATCGTTTTTAGAACAGGCTTTCCCGCGGAATTAATGTGTTTTCGAGGACGTCCGCATATTTCTGTAGTGAGAAAAAAATGGCGACGAAAGAGGGAAATTCGCCAACAAGTTTACTCCTTGTTCCATCACCGTAGCTCCTGCCTCCGTTCCTTCCCTTACAACCAAGGAAAGCTGGTTTCGAGTTAATATAAATAATATGTAATCTGGCTTAAAAATATTGCTATTTTTTGTTGCAACACACGAGGACGTGTTTGCTGTAGTAGCACTGTTCCTTTGTTCGGATGTTTAAATTTTGCTCGTAATGTTGTATTCCATCGCCCTTATTTAAAAGGAGCTTTTCAAAGAATTAAAAAGTGAAACTCTTTGTTGGAGAGCCAGACTTCTTAAAAGGGAATTGAAGCGCTTACGGTAAGGTCTGTAACGGCTGATCGTGGAACCAACAAATCGGAGGCAATTTTGTGCCTTCGTAAGTAGAAACTGTCGTGTCTTCTGTGTCTTATCTACCGCAACCTGGGACAGCGAAAATCAAGATGTTTTCCTCATGATTTTGAAGGATTTCCTTTAAAGAAGCAAAACGTCGAAGTGAAGAAAGGTATCGGTTTATGTTGTCCGGATTTTTATTCATTTTGATGGTGCTATATAAGTTATTATTTAGTTGCCATAAGACATGAAAGCTACAAAAACTCTTGGAGTGCAGAATTATCAAACTCAGGAAGAATTAAAGACTGTTTGGCAATCACACTATTTCTCAAGATGCTACAAGATTTCATGGCCGCAGCAAAAACCTGTAGACCTCAAATAACCGCAAAAGGATTATGTAGCAGGACGTGACATGCCGAAACATCTAACTTCTGCCGTGAAACCTCTGAAAACCTTTCCTTCTTTCAAGGATTTTATTAATAATCTTTTGATGTCGCTATCCCCATCGGCTCTCTCCTTCTTTAATTTTATGACTACCTGTTATTTTCCTTGTTTACATGTTACTTAGTTTCTTAGTAGCTAGAGAAAAATATCAGGCTCAGAATGCTTTGGAGCTTTTAATAATTCCACAAAGGACCACACTGCATCAACCCACGATTAATTTTGAAGCAAAAAGTATGTTGTTCCAACTGTGTTACAGATCGAAAACGGATGAAAACGGCTTTTGATAACATACAATCTCAACGGTAAATATTTCAAGAGGACATATCAAACAAAACAAACGAGATGTTCAACAGCAATGAAATCGAATTAAAAGCGAAATTTATTATTGTTTACCTAACATATTGCGGGTTTCATTCAACTAAAAGAAGAAGAAGGCCAGTCCGTTAATCGAGCGGCCTATATAAAGCCCGAGAGTGAATAAACACGGAAATAGTGCAAAATGGTTTTGAAATACTCGTTTGAGCTATTTCTCCTCAAACTATATCTTTGAATTCATGATAAATACAGCTCCGTAAGGTTCAAACAGTGTGAATGGTAGAGAAAGATACTCCAAGACTATTAATTTTACAATTGGTTGGTGCAGTGATCACACAGCCGAGTGGTCCGAAGCCGCACTTTTTTCGCTGGAGGAAGTTGGGATGCAGGTTCTAATCCCGGCGTGGCTACCTCCATTTTTTTTCTTTCATCGTTTTTTTACCCTTTAGCTTTTTACTGTTTATTGTCACTGCTGACCCTGTTAGCTTCGCGAGATTTTTAGGAAAACGTATTTCTAGTAAGTAGCATTAAAAAGTATTGTTCTTCTTTGGCTCTCCTGGACGAAGATAACATTACACTTAGCTACCGTGCACGTGACTGCCATGATATGGTGATATGGTGAATGTTTGTCAAGCAGATTTTTTTTTTGGCGTTCTTGGAAATGCTTCTTATGGCGAAAGAAGTGAAAGACCACGACTACAAGAAAATATTTATTCAAGCTAACCAAGTTGACTCTGCGTACCCTTGCAAAATGAAGCGAGGGAAGTTTGGATTGTAAAATTTAAGTGCCTGGCGACGAACTTAGTTGTTTAGAAGTTTAGAACCCAAACAACTGTTGTTGATGTTTGAATTGTCGTATTTAAACTGAACTTCAGTTGCAGAACGGAATAAATGTGCAACGGACATGTAAACTTTCATTCATTCTCAGTCAACGCTTACATGGAAAATTTCAAGAGCAAATCGGCAAACAGATTATTCATTAAAACGCTAGCTGTGGCATTCTCAAAAAGAACTGAAAATTTCGCGCTGCTTCAACCGGCGGCAAATTGTCACCGTCATGCCCGGGGGGGGGTACTCCCATATATGGGCTATATAGGTACGTGCCGCGGAATAGGGTATGGTTTTTGAGGTTCTCGGTCCTTAAATAGGGTATCTTTTCTGACCCTTTTGTTTCTGTGTCCCTGGTGTGGTCCTTAGATAGGGTAGCGTAATTGTATTATCTAATACTGGAGTGTGAAAACGCCCACCTAAACGAACATTTTTTTTTTTAAACTAGGCCTTTTCTGGTATTTTATGCTTGATGCTATACATCCAATGTTACAAAGAGGAAATAAAGTTTTCCTTTTCATGCCATTAATAATTTTTTTTTTTCCTTGAATAGGGTGTCATTTTTCCGCTTTCGGCCTTAAAAAGGGTATCAGTTTTCGCTTTCTTAGTCCTTAAATAGGGTTAGGGTTCACGAACCTTCGCGGCACACCCCTATCCAAAATTCGCGGGAGTACCCCCCCCGGGCCGTCATGTCTCTCCAACGGAGACTCCGCTCATTCT
Organism: Porites lobata; assembly: GCA_942486035.1. Classification (NCBI taxonomy): domain Eukaryota; kingdom Metazoa; phylum Cnidaria; class Anthozoa; order Scleractinia; family Poritidae; genus Porites; species Porites lobata. The sequence goes on from CALNXK010000056.1 coordinate 1,829,030, forward strand.
GATTGGCCATCTGATATCAGAAAGTTGTCAAAAAGATGTCAAAATTTTATCAAAAACCTTCTTCGAGTGACAACGGTAAGGTGCGTAGCACTGTAAACGGGAAATCGATTTTCCCTCTAATATATTCCAAAAAAGTAACATTCTTATTCGTCAAAGCGGAGACAATTTTTGACTTCGTAATAAGACAAGCGCCAAAAAGCTAATTTCAATGTAAATATACTGCTCAAAGGAGTTAGCAAAGATACTTGTTGACTGGTAAGTGGTCCAACTCGAATTTGACCACTCTTCAACTATTTATTGTTATTGTTATTACTATTATTATTACAAGTGATACCGGTTAAAGTAAATTATAATCATCTTACACTGTATAAAGCTTCGAGTTTAAACCTTAAAATAATTTGATAAAAAAGGGTTAGCTTTTTCGTCTTTCTTCGGTGCCGCATAATTATACGACGAAGTCACGGTTCGAGGTTGTGCGCTATAGTGAGAAGTGTTTTTTTTTTTTGAAATGGATGGATGAAAATTGATCGCTCATTTTGGTATACAAATAATTTCCAGTGACATACAAATCATGTCAAAGTGAAAGTAAAATCAACTATTAAAGCTGCTTCTTTAGTCGCGCACAAGCCGATTAATAAAATGGATTTACAATTAAAGTATACTATGTTGGAAATTAAGCCCCGTTGGTGCGTTCCCTTTGCGTTCCGTGCGCGTTTCCTTAATTAATATGCATATGGGTCGAGTCTATGACGTCACCCATTGTTATAACCTAGGGAAAAAATGCGTTCCTCCATCTAATTATGTGCGTTCCTCCATATATAATGAAGTTGATAGTCGTTTCTCGAAAGAACACAATAGAAACAATAGGCTTACCTCGACTTGCCCGTGAAATAACTTGAGCCTGGTTTACGGACCTTCCATTAAAAAGGAAAATAGGAATAAGAGGAGCGATCACCTAGCAACGCGAGAAACGGTTTCCTATATCTTATTTAGCGCTAAAACTCAGATATATAAACAAAACACACATATACACAAAGTGGAGCTAAAAAGTCTTTATTTCAATTTTGTCTGACTATTACAGAACCGCGTTTTCTCCTATCTATCTCGAGGAAATGAAAAACTATTGAAGTCTCAGCGTCTCACGCGCCGTTAGTCAGGTAATGATGCGAGTTCACAAGCCCACCGTTGCATACAACCCCAAGGGAGCATCTTTACTTATTATTATGAAAACACACACACAAAAAAAAACAATTAATAACTTAACAAGGATCAATTGAAACACGCGACTAATAATTGCTAGCAATAAAACCAGACACGTTTCTTAAGACTTAAGAAATCAACTTTATGACCCTTTATTAAAATAATGGCAAACTGAGATTAGGTTAAAGATTCTATTAAAATAGTCAAAGAAGGCAGCCATACTTGTTTTTTTTACACTCCAAACAATGTTTTACTTACCCCTCTCCCTTTTCAATTTTTTTTCCCTCCTCAATCTTTTTTATTCCCTCCTCCACAATTTTATTACTTTCCCTCCTTAATGTTTTTATTCTCTCCTCCACAATTTGGTTTTCAGGCTAGAAGAACTGCTACATGACCTCTCTCCCCGGAATAAAGAAAAACAATATGGCCGCCAAATACATCCTTTTAGTTTTTAAAGTTCTCCTTTATCAACAAACGTCGAACATTTATTTCGGCAAACAAACAGTTAAGTTGAAAAAGGATTTTACAAAAGTCTCAAGAGTAGGTCTCCTTTTCGATTTTAACTTGCAATATCGGACAATTCACGCAACTTTTAAACTTCTGGCTCAGTTTTCGTTTGGGTCTGCTTTGAAAATGGAATAAGAATTACTCAGGAACAAAACAGTGTAAAGAATAGTTGAGAAAAACAGCAAAAACTTGCAAATTTGTGACGAAGAAGGTACTTATAAAAACGAACTAAAACATTCAAAACCCCTCTGATCAGGTGACTGATGACGTCGTGTTCCTCTTTTGGTTATGAAAAAAATTATCAGCTAGAACATTACTTTCCCGCAAATTTTCTCTACCGTGTGATAAAAGGTTGACTCTCCACAGCCCTCGGCTTAGTCTTCTGATTTTTTCGCTCATGTTTATTACCCACTTAAATTTTAAATGCCGGACGTCAACTTGTTATTTTTAAATGCCCCACACAACTAAAACCTCAAATATCCTATTTGTTTAAACTCGTTAATAAAATCTTGTCACAACAACTAAAAAAAATAGTTCGGAAATAGTCACGTGACTGATGACGTCATTACCTTAGATGACATTTTATGGCTAATGTTATCTTCTTGTGGTTTGACAGTCTTCTACGTATAAAATTATAAAGCTTTTTAAAAAATTGCCTTGAAGGATTCTGGGAGAGATTTTTATGATTAATTACAAATCAAGGAAAAATAAAAATAATGAAGGAACTTATAAGACTAGTTCTATTCACTTCAAGCAAATGAAACCTAACTTATTTCATGATTCACAACTTTTCTTTTGCTATTCAACAGCCTTCATTTAACGTACAACCCTCTTGAATATTCAACAAACTGAAAGTCCGGGGCGGGGGGCTTGATAACGTAGCTGGGAGGAGCGGGGCTGGTGATGGAATTTATAACGATTATTAGGAATTTATCTGTATAAATCCCTCATTTGAGGAATTTATACAGATAAATCCCTCGACTGAAGGACTTTATACAGACAAAACCAAAACGAAAAAATAATGGAAATTAATTCTCCTAAATGTTTTCGTTGCAATTATTTGCAATTCAACTTTGCTGTTTCTGACGACATAACATTCCTCCTCTAGACCAAGCAATTTAACCTTCGACGACGAGTTTGTTGAGCCTATAATTAACTTCGTCAATTGTCAGCGATATTTGGGGAATTGTCTCACTGTCTCCAATGATTTGGATCAAATCGTTGCGTTCCTCGGCCCATTCAGACCAGACACGGACTGCCCGCTATGTGTTTATTCGTGTATTTTGCGGTATTTGAGATGTCCAGTTGTCTGTTTCTAACAGTGTTGTAAGACACTAAACTAAGACAGAATAAATAGAGGATATTACATGGCCGCGCGGAGATACGAAATTTCTCTTCGAGTGTTGAAAAATATTTCACGAGTGAGCGCAGCGAACGAGTGAAATGTTTTTTTCAACACGAGAAGAGATATTTCGTATCTCTAAGCGACCATGTAATATTCTATTTATTATATAAACAGAAATGAAATGCCAAACCATTTTACTTAAAAAAGGTTTTTTGGTCTGAAAGTTGCGGTTTATTATGAAGCCAAAGCAATGGTCATATTTTCAAATGTAAAGATAACATATTATTTTCACATGTGAAGATATCAAGTTTTCGCGCGAACTGCTCACTTGGTATTTCATTGGTGTTTATATAAAAATACGTTTTATTACAGATGGATTGATTATCTACTTCAGAAGATGAACTGTAATGCTAAAGCGTTTTTGGTTAATGCTTCACGGGAACGTGGGGAGGTACAAGCAAAAATGGAACGAATTAAGTGTCGATTAGTTTCAATAGAGGAAAACCAAGAGAAAACGATGCAGGATCTTCGCAACTGTTTCGAAGAAAAAGTCAAAGAAACTGCGCAGAAGCTCTATGAGCATCTTTCTTCTAAAGAAGTAATAAAACGCTTTTGCTCATGGACTGAGGACAAGGCTCCAGTTGTAAAAGACTCCTGGGAAGAAACGGAGGCGGGTATGAAAAGGGCACTTCAAAGTCGGTTAAATGAAGTTGTAGAGTCATGGGAGGAGGAAAATAACGTTTTGGGGAGTGCTAGAAAGTGCCTAGTCGAGTTATTTGAGAAGCATTACCTTGATGTCACAAGTCAACTACGAGATGTCGAAAGGGCGATCATAGAGGGAGATGGCAATCTCGCTTCTTCAAACAACAATATTCTCAGCTCAAGCTGGACGACCGAATTCGTTACACGTGCAGCTGGCGCATTATCTCTCTTCGGCGTTGGGTACGTCGGATGGACCATTGGTTCCGTGTGTCTTTGGGGTGTGCCTTTCGTCACCGCACTGCTGTTTTGCAAAGAATTGATGGGTTATTGGAGAGGCCGGACATACCAGAACGACAAGGCCTCTTTTATGAAAGATTCTTCCGAGAAATATCTCCAGGGTGCTGCAGATACAGAGAAATTGAAGTTTTTTGTGCGAGGTGAATTAAAGGAGGTGGAGAACTATCTTAACAACATGAAAGACAGTTTACCAAAGCTCATCAAAGCCGACAAGGAGCTTTGTGAACAACTAGCTAGTGACGAGCGATCACAGGCAGAAAACGAGAAGTTGTATAAGCCGATTTTCGATGACAGCTTACAACAAAGAAGTCAGCTGGCAATTTTCGGGATAACTGAGGTGTGCTCCGCTTCAATTTGCCGCAATGACGTGAAGTGGAATGAGGACGTATCTTCCATACTTGGCAGTGGTTCATTTGCAACCGTGCATAAAGCGAATTTAAGAAGACACGGAGAAGACCAAATTGTGGCATTGAAGGTGTTTCATCAAGAGCTATGCGAAGAAAACGCAATCGCTATCATGGAGGAGATCTACCTTTTGAGGTAAAATAGTTGTGCATGCTGATGGCTATTCACTCTTTACATCGCTGTTAGATCGTTTCTGGCGAGAAAATCCGGACAGGCATGCGCAGTGATAGTTGAAACTCAGGAAATATCACGGCAGTCATTACAGAACATTACTTTTATTAGACCATTATACCAGACTATTATATCAGACCATTATTATTACAGAAAATTGGCCGAGAAAAGAGAAATAATCAACAGCAAAGGGCGTCCTCAAAACAATCGTATGCCCTGCTTCTTATCTGATTCGATTAGCACTACCATCCTGTTCTTATGTACAACCCGACCAGTTTCTATTACTCGCGGGAGGTCATTAGGGCTTTCTTTCAAGTGGAAATAAATATAACAATTATCGCTTTGAATCCGCTGAGCAGCTGGAATAAAATAACCATGCTGAATTTCAGTGCGCAACGGCCTCGGAAAAATCTTTAATCTTCGATCAGCAATTTTTCCACGGAAAATCATCCAGATTCCTTCGTTTACTCCGCTTTCGATCGCTTTCAAAATTTGAATGGTATTGAAGTCAGCAGACTTTAAGCATAGACATGGTTGTTTATCGTGAACTATAAGCCCATTTCAGAACAATTTTTACGTACGCCGGTTTCAACTATTATTCAGTGGTGCCTAATGTAAGTCACACGAAAAAGTGTGTTCCAGATTTCTCGCCACTCTCGATCTACTGACCTTTAAAATTGTTTTCTATATAAGGAAGAAATATAACAACATGATACGTTTTTGCATCAAATGGAAACTGGGAAAAAATCCGAGCCCCAAATGGGATTCGAACCCACGACCCTCCTTGATCTAGTCGGATGTTCTACACACTGACCTACTGAGACTCGATGGTGAGCAAGAAAGAAACGTATTTTATTACTTATTATTTAATCTCTGTTTCCATATTTGTGAACCCATCATTAGAAGGCAATTTTACTTCCTCGGATGAGTTGAGATCTAACTGATGTATTTTCCCGCTACTGAGTTTTAGCTTGGTTATCAATGTTATAGCATGTTGACAAGAAGCCGGGTAAAATGTGGTCTTAATGGGATAAATCAATTCATATCCCTGTACTGGAGAAAGAATTGTAGGGATAATTCCTGGACGAACACTTTTTACCGAAGGATAACAAAAGAAACAAATAGTCACTGTGCTGAATTGATTAACTGCAATTTAGCGACTTAATTATACATTACGTCTTGGTATTTCTTTTGTACCCGCTTGGGATAAAGGCAGATGAAATACGTCGGCTTTGATTATTTTGGGGAAGTAGGCTTCATTCTCTCCACTTTCGTTAATTCCAGAAAATTAGACCACCGTCACATAGTGCGCTTTTATGGCGTCGTTAAGGACAGGGCCTCAGCCAGAGTGATCTCTGTCTTGGAAAAGTGCGAAGAGAATATGAGGAGCCGTATCTTTAAGAATAAAGAGTCAATTCCCAGCAGATCAGGAGATCCTGATGTCCCTAAAGATGTTTGCCGATGGGCAAAAGAGATATGTGATGGTCTGGTGTACATACATGGTCAGCAAATCGTTCACAGAGACCTGAAGTTGGAAAATATCTTGGTATGATACACCATTTTGTATTTTTTTTTTTTTTTTGCTTACTGCTTTTTTAGTGTAAATACATGCTTATTAAAGCGACATAGCAAATTTCCCTTTTAAGAGCGGTCGTTTCCATTTTCAAAAAACTTAGAAAAGCTTTCAGTCACTAAAAAGAAATACATTGACAACCCAGAAACTGGGATTTTTGTACGCTTGATATTTTCCTCCACTACCCTACCAAACCGATCCCCAACTATCATTGTTCTGTATAATTCTTCATATCATACCAAGGCCGCTGGAATCCATATGTTTTAATATTTATTCAAAATATTTCTAATTGAAAAGCATGCTTAGCGAATATGTGCTTAGCACAACTTTACCTTTAAAATTCCTTGACGGCCTCATCATAACATCCTAGCAATCCATTCGTGACATTACTGGTATAAAAACATTTCGAGGAAAGGAAAATATGGAGTTTCATCCCCGCCAAAAATCAAAGTAGATCACAACATTCAACATGACAGTTTTAACTGTCATGTTGACATTTGAGTCGAGAAAGATCAACATTACCTTTTACAATTCAATTTTGTAGTTCTTATCGCAATCGTTATAACTTAAGACATCAACTTTAAAATTGAAAGTTAAACTGTGTCGATCAACATTCAAGTTTATTGATCAACATTGCTCTTAGCACATACGCTGTCCTTGAAAGATGAATTTTGAATCACCAAGTTGGTTGATGGTTGGGTTACCAAAGATGTACCATTCCAACCATAACTCGAATTTGAGACTTCAACTTTCGATTCGAGAGTTCAACATCAAATGTCACTTTTTAACATGCAACTTCGGCAATCAACATTAATATTGACCGTATAGCAAAACCGTTAACATTCGAGGCCAATAAAAACAACGTTGAGTTGCACCGCTTATCACTTCCGCCAAAAATGTATCTTCGGGGGGACTCTGTAAAACGAGGAGACGGACGTCGGACGGTGGATGAGGAACGGCTGAGAATAATAAATAAGGTTGATAAATAAATAAGACAAATTAATTAAAAACAAGGAAATAAAATATTAAAAATATAAATATCAGTTGTGACATCTTCGGATATAGACAAAGTGAGCAGTTATGTGGCTCCCTCGGATATCAGTTCTAACTCGTGCAGATGGCCGAGGAGAAAAGATCTGTACAACTGTCGTTTCAGTTTGGAAAATTATTTTTTGGCAAGGTCCGTGTACCTATGTCGCGGAGAATGTACAAGAGATGGCGAGCTACGCTGATGTATTATTTGGCTGGTAAGGGCCAAATAATACAGCTATGTCCACTGCCTCAGATCTCTTCCGGGTTAACTGACCCCGATAACAAAAAAACGAACACAACTTTGAAACTAGTTGGAAAAGCGGGCTCGACCTCTCGCCCAGATTCAAGCCTTTTGAAGAGGGGTGAGAGGAGAGCGTTCAAAGTGTACACATTTGTTTAGTTTGTTTGTTTGTTGTTGTTTTTTTTTTTGCTCATTTTTCATTTCATTTCAAGGATCGAGCCACGATGCGAGACAAAGAGGTCCCGACGCCTCTTGCGACACTCGTGGGCATCACACTTCGAGAACTTTAACTTTAGAAAGAAATTCTGTCTCTCATGACCAGCTTGCTGAACACCTTTGCGAGCCCTGCTACTCATCTTTATTTAAATTTTCTGTTATCCTCTTCGCTGAGGATTAACGAGAAAGGGTTTTTACTAACAGCTTTTTTCCGTACAAACAATAACATATTGATCTTTTTTTTCAATATAAAACTGAATTTAACAGATTTTCGTCACCTCTTAACCAAAAACACGTTTCATCAACTCCTAAAGGTAGGGAAAAAAATGGCAAACAAAAAAGTGTAACTTGTTTTGCAACATGGCAGCAAAACAAGTTGAATAGCGATGTTGCACGTTTTACCATCCATGTTCAAACCTGTCAACAATCTAATCTGCTGCAAGAAAGGTTTAATGTGGGTGATAAAACGCGCAACATCGCTTTTCAACTCGTTTTGCAGCAATGTTGCGAAACAAGTTACCCGTTTTTTGTTGCCCGTTGTTTCGTACCTTAACCGGCAGGAGTAAGAAATGTGCCATCATGATAAAATTTTCCCAGGGTTGGAACATTCCTCGTGGTTTGAGAAAGCTCGAGCAATATGTTGCATGCATGCGTACATGACCTGTGGCACATTAATCTCACCCTCGACAAAATTCGTTTAAACATAAGAGGTTGCTTGGAAATAATAGTATTGTTCGGCTTACTTTATCTGTTTTTAGCTCACCCCTCTTCAAAAGGCTTGAATTAAGGCGAGAAGCCGAGCCCGCTTTTCCAACTAGTTTTAAAGTTTTGTACGTTTGTGTGTTTGTTATCGAAGTCAGTTGGTCCAGAAGAAATCTAAGGCAGTGGACATAAACTGCGGCAAAAACAAAATATTATGAATATTGCAAAATTTAACATACTGCTGTACCTACCGGCCAAATAATGCATCAGCGTAGCTTCCAATCTCTTGTCCATTCTAGTCCATCAGCTGGAAGGATTTTAATTACTCACTTTTGGGGAACAAAATTAAAGAAACTTATTATTCATTCAAAATATTTCCCCAATTCTGATTGGCTAAAGGCACGCGCATAATTCACCATAACCAGTTACTGATGACCAAATTTGGAAGAATTTTGACTTTAACGAGGAGATGACGTCAAAAATGCAGCGTTCTTACAGGTTAAGGCACCGTGGGAACGAGGCTGAGTTGTTTTGGTTGTGAAAATAAAAATGGCGGACACTTCACTCGTTTCAAGAGTAAAAACTACGGTTGGAACTAGGCGTAATAATAGCAAAAAAACATAGCAAAAACAGCAAGAAGACAATTCGGAGGGCGACATCTGCTATTTGGAGAATATTTGGCGAGCTGGACAAACGTAAACGTAAACTATCGAAGATGAACTTAACATCGATGCTGGTAAGCTTGTTTTAGCTATGTTTTTAAACTAGGAATTGTTTTGAATGAATAATAAAACAATTATTGAATTCGGCTTTCGTATCATATGAAGAATTATGGAGATCTCGGAGGGTGTTATCCGCCACGGCCTAAGGCCTCGACAGATAACACCCTCCTCGATCTCCATAATTCTTCATAAGATACTCAGCCTCATTCATTAATTGTTAATTATTTATTTTAATCTTTGTCTATTCAGGATTGTGAAAAGGTATGATAGCAATCCTAGAACGGTAGCTTTCATCCTAAAAATTACATTTCAAATATGCTCCCTCGGCTCACCCAATGGCTCCCATTTTGTTTTTTCCTGAAATTAGCCTTTACGTTCATGTATTTTATAGAATACGTCGGAAAACGGAGAACAATGCATTCAAAACAAGAAACGAAGATCCTGTGCATGTTAAGTGTCAATGCAAAAGAATTTTCTTATTACGTCGTGAAAGACGTCACACATAATTCACTTATTTACAACAGTGCAATTACCGAGCGATTCGCTAAATTGTTTTCTTTACATCATAAACTAGAAAAACGTTTATCGCAGAACCTCGCGTGATGACTCATGATTAATGAATATGCTGTACCCTCATTAGCGAAAAGTACCAAATCATTTATGGAAGTGTTCATAGCGGAGCTCCACGCGCACGCGAGCGTATCCCCACAGCTAAAAAAATCTGCCCATCGGAGAAAATTTGGTAATCACTTGACCGCACACCGACCGTGCGACCGTCCGTCCGCACCACAGGCAAACCAATGTTTAATCTTCTTAACAGCTCGCACTGAAAGTTTGGCCCTTGTCAAAGAGAGAACCAAATGGCCGTATAGGTGATTTTGGAAATTTTTTTGAACGTTTCGCTAAAAGCCCATTATTACCCAGCACACCACATAGAAGCATATTCTTCTGACTGAACAGTCGAGACATTATGAAATTCTCTTCATGAAAACTTTTTATAATGTGGTTATTCTCTAATTTGTTGTGCAAAGGAACCGCGTGCTTCGATCGTCCAGAACATTGAATGAGCGCAATTTGTCTTGCGAAATTGGGAAAAACTGCACGCTATTTCAAGGTCTGTATGATAAGAAAACAGCGTCTCATAGTACTGTTTACCTCAGATGTGATGTATAAAAAGTATAAAAAGCTGGTTTACACGCCACCAGATTTGTTGGCAAGATTCTGTAAAGTAAACTTGTCGAACACGAAAAATTCGGCCTCATTTATTATTTTGGCCTCCTTTTTAGATTGGCTGCCACCAAGGACTATCTTGTCTTTTTAACAGGCCTTTATAGCATAAAATCAAATTTCGGTGCTGTCCAACTGCAGCCTGTAACGTGGTGTAGGTGAGCCATTAGGTTATTTTGTTTGGGAATAATTTGTTTTCCAGGCAATCTACTGTGATTAAGAGCCATTAAAAGCCCTAATTTGCAAAAGAAAGAAAAACGCTGAAATATTCTGGTCTTAGTAGTAAAATGATGTCATCGTGCAAATGGCCCATTCCCAGACTGACAATCAAATGTACACATTCCCTGACCAAATGAATTGACAATTTGTCCAGCTATTAATGGCTTCCGAATTCCAGTCAAAACTTTGAGTACTGGACACAGATGACGTAAAACAAAAGAATTCTTTGTTTGTTTGGTATCAGGCACCATTAACTTAGCCACCTCCATGCCCTGCCCTTGGAAAAAATGCAAGAAATGTAAGAAGAGTTTATGAAACTCGAACTGAATACTCCAGAGTCAGAACCACCAGTGCACGAAACGTTAAGTGTCTTCCAAACCGATCTCTTGTTAAGGGACAATGAAGATTGGTTCAATGATAAACCGTGCAAGCTACCTTAAACTAAGTACATTTGGAAGTCGATTCCTTATTTCCTCCAGTGGTACACCCTCTCAGGAACAATCTAATTGCACCTCTTGAAACAGCTCGAGGGAAGCTCACAAAGATGGAAGAGAACAGGATGATTTTCAAAGAAGAGGAACACACTCCTTGGAGCACTTCAACCTCAAAGAATTCATACTTTGCATACATACATAGATACATACATACTTTATTGTTACCTCCCCAAAGGGGCTTTTCAGGAACAATGATTATATTACATTATTTATAATAAATAATTACAACACTTAATCTAATACTAATTACAATGTTAGCTAATTACTAATTACAATGTTTTAAACTTAACTAAGAAGAATTTTTAAAAATTTCAACAAATGGGCTTAACTTAAGAAAAGATTCCAAATTGTTCCAAAGTTTAACAGTCCTTTAATAAAAGGTTCTCTGTCCGGAGACAGTTCTGAAAAGAGGGACGTTTAGCTTTTGGCTACTCCGAGTTGTTCGTTCGCTAACTTGCTCACGGGTAATAAATTGGGATGTAAGAGTTTCAGGGGCTTGACCGGTCATGCATTTGAAGGCCATAATAGCTTGGCGATAGTACAGTTGGTCCTTAACAGGCAACCAAGACAGGCTTTTTAAGAGGGGTGTTACATGATCATATTTTTTCGCGCCGCTGACGATTCGGCAAGCAAAGTTTTGAACGGCCTGAAATTTTCTAGTATTCTTATTTGTGGTATTTGCCCAAACATAATGTTCGAATTGGTATTGACCCGAGAGAACTGACCAAAGCCCTAAAGAGACCACTGTTTATACGAATACCTAACGAAATCAAACGGTGTGAATAAATTGGCAAACAATTTCGCTAAACAAAAATGTAAATAAAACAAAGCGAGTAAGAAACAGTGGGTGCATTTGCTTGTAAATGTCCGTTGTGGCGAGATAAATAAGGACCTATAGATTTGAGCAAGAGTTCGAGTTTTCTAATCCAGTTCTTGTGCTTTAGATAATCAATTATCACAACAGCCCTACCCCTTACGTCTCTTTATGTGCTGGCTAGAAAGAGTGAGCGTTCTTGGGACAAAAATAGCTCGAAATTTCAACGTAATAGTAATCGATCAGGTGTACTCGTAGTCATATCTAAATATAGGCGATTTTGTTATTTCGGACGGAAATTAGTGGCCATCACCATTCAGGAGAAGTGACAGTTACAGAGGCAACAGTAAATGTATTGCAAGGCTGTCCGGTGTTTTTTTTTTTTTTTTTCAGAGGTGAACGTTTTATAGGGAGGTTAGAACTAGAGTAAATGTCCTGTCTGACGCAACAAAGAAAGTTCCCGCTGTGGAAAGGAGGCCGTTAGAAGAAATTCGACTTTTGTGTTTTTGTTTGTGTCTGTTTGTTGGTTCATTAACGTTCACTGAATATGCAGTTCAGTTGAGTATCTTAGTGACCAATTCGTTTTTCTTAAAGGTTTCAAGAGATAACTCGGTTAGAATTGCCGATGTTGGCTTGGCTAAAGCAGTAGATGACATCACAGGAACTGTCGCGGGAACATATGTTTATATGGCTCCTGAAGTGCTTCATGGCCGTGCGTACGACAGCAAAGCAGACATATACAGCTTGGGTATCATGTTGTGGGAAATGTGGTATGGAAAACGGGCGTTCCTTGACGTGAATATGGTTATCACATCACTCGAGCTGTTTCGTAAATTGGTGGATGTGGGTTGTCGTCCTGAACACCTCGAAGGCTGTAAGAAACCTCCCATTCGCTGGGAGAATGTTTTTACACAGTGCTGGGAAGGAAACCCAGAAAGTCGTCTGACAGCTGCAGTATGTGCAACAGAAATGAGGATGAAGCAGATGGAGTTTGACGAAGCGGTTTGCTCTATTTCAATCGGTTATGAGGAGTTAGAATGGAAAGAGAACGTATCTTCAAGCTTCTCTGACGGAGTAGTTGGTGTTTTCCAAGGGATAAGAAAACGAAAAGATGACGTCCAAACTGATGTGACACTGAAGTTATGTAGAGAAGGGTTTGAAGCTATCAAGGCAAAGGAAACCGTGACATTGATGAGGCAATTGAGGTAAGCAATTTTTTGAATCCTACTCTTAAGATACCCTCTGAGCAAACTCTCATATTGGAATGAGGAATAAGTTAGTACCTATATTTTCGTACGAACTCATGACCTATAGCCCTCAAACCTGCCTAATAACGAGAGCTTATTATAAAATCAGCCGTCATTTAAGGACAAGTCCTAACACTATAAATATGGTTTAAAATACGTTAACCCTTTGACGACCGCCAGCGCCGGATCCCACGGGTCGAAAAAATGGATTTGGTTCAAATTTGCTCAGCGCAAATATGATGCAAATTTGTGCAAACTGGGAAATAAATCTGAGCAGAGGTGGTAAATGCCGATTTTGCATACCTATTTACACCCCGGTGAGCAAATTTGAAGCAAATCAATTTTTTCGTCGGAGTAGCGAAAACCAATGAATTCACCAATTCCCTTTTTTTGGACTGGTTGTCGGACAATTAGCATGGGAATGGCTAACATGAGTTTTGCAACAATACGAGCATATTTTCGGAGTAATCGGATGTAGTTAAGCAGCTTTTTGTTTTGTTTTTCGCTGATGCGCATAAGCATGAATCTGTTTCGATCTGTCTTTCTCGCTCTTTCTTTTTTTCTTTGCAATTTTTTTTATATCCAGTTTTGTTGTTCACTTTAATCGTGTTAAGAAGCCTTTCACAACTTTAATTAGGAAAGAGTAGTAGGTAAATAGCGAAATTGGCAGTGGATTTTTCCCCAATCTGTTACTTGTTTTATTTGTGTGTAACTCTCTCAGGATTGGTCAGAATTTCCAACCCGAGGTATTTGTGGAAAAGTCTATCTTTGGTGACAATGCTGCTTACCAACTTAATAGACGAATCTTTTCTGACGTCATTGTTTACACTTTTTCCTCATTAGCATACGACTTAACTCATAGACGCCGTGGCGGTATATAGGAACTAAATAAAAAAAGTGGAAAGAGCTGAAAAAGTTGAGCAACTTGTGCAATTTTCAGCTCTTTTCAAGCAATATTGAAGGAAATATCAGCCATCAAAAACTTCTAAATTGCTGTGTGTAGCAAAAAAGTTAATGAGCCATACATTGTCTGTAAAATTTCGAGAATTTCTCTGAAACAAATCGGTGTATTGGGCTCAAATTTTCAGAGATAACTGAAACTGTTATACCTTTTCAATATTCAGAGGTTTTATTTCATTAGCGTCATCAGATAGCGATAAGCATATGTTAATGAGGCAAAAAGTATAAACAAAGATTCGCCTATAGAAACTGAAAGATAATCGTCCAGGAAGAAAAAAATGCATCGTTCCATATACATCGAAAACGACCAAAGCGGTCTTCAGGGGGTTGAAACTAAGACCGGTCCTGTGGAGTACAAATACCGTGAGATATTTCTACTCGTTTTCGATGTTATTTGTACTCTACTGAGTGAAGTTTAATAATCATACAAATTATTTAACTTGGAAAGAGGGGAAGTCTACCTTATCATATTTGTCGATTTTCAAAGACATTTTATATGGTTTTGTATCAGAAACAATAATTCTTGAACTGCACTCACTTGGATTCTCAAAAAAAATCCATGCCTACTTTGCCCAGGTAACAAGTACCTTATGGACATATTTTTTAGTCCCGCGACTATCATTTTAGGGCCAATTTTAGTAATATGTGTCTTTCCCTATTTTCAAGAGAATCTTCCAGATAATTACATTTTGCCAATGACTCTAATCTTTATTCAAATTGTATCCCTATAGTCCTCCCTGGAACAGTCCAGTAACTAAATTCTACCCAGCAAGCGTTTAGAAATTCGATTTGTCGGTGTAATCATGATAAGGTCAGCACCGTTCGATTGGCTTCGGTAATCGAACATTTATTTTAGTTTATTTTGCTGTGAGTTCGATTATCGAACCAATCGATCTCAATCCGATTCGATTTTGTAGGGAATCCTTTTCTTGGTAAGTAAATCACGCAGGTGCAATCATAATCAACAAGGGAAGGCTTTTAAATTGGGCTGCAAATATAACCAATTTTTTCCCTTAGATTTTGAGTTTATAATTACAAGTGAGCGTCCTTATCATTCACTGGCATTGTTTTCAAGTTTAGTTATAATGTTTACAGTATGTTTGATGTTTGCTACCTTGAGATATTCGGTGTGACCTGTCGTATTAAAAACCTCTTTTAACTGGTCGAAACTTTTAAAATGCTACAACAACCGGATTAACCAATAAATAAGGGTTCTTTCAGCTGGATTCCCTAACTCACCAAAATAGTCTTATTTTAACTCAGAATTTTTACAAATTGAATTATTTGACTTTTCCAAATAGGTTATTAAAGCACGATCACATTGTAGGCTTTTTTGGTGTTTCACTTTGTATGGGGAGGGAAATCACGGTAGCGACCTTGGTTCTGGAAAAGTGCACAGGGAGCCTAAGAAATTACATGTCTCAACGACACCCTCAGGCCCAAGCCGACAAACAAGTTGCATGGGAGTGGGCAAAAGACATCACTGAAGGTCTAGCGTACATCCACGATCAAGGAATTATACACGGACAGCTCAAGCTGGAAAATGTCTGGGTATGATGAAGTATAACCTTTTGTCATGTTCTATTTTGCTTATATCTAAACACAGGTCCCTGTAACCCTTCTTCCTAAAGGGCAATTGTAGGTACAACATATTAACTTAATCTTCATTGTTGAAACATAAATGATTCGTTTGTTAGATAAAATACCAAGACATAATTCAAAAGAAGAAACGTAAAGCCTATTTAACTGTCCACAAACGTTCAGCATCTATGGGAATAGTGGAAGGAAAATGGGGGTTTACCACCAAGGAAGAATCAAATGTCACAATGACAGGGCGCAGAGAAGTTATTTGTGACCTCAATTGAAGTTACAGCCGATATAGTCCGGTGGCTTAGTTCGGGAATTGTGCGATTTTTGATACAGGCACCAGACTTTGTAGGAATATTTACATTCACATACTGGCCATTTCCTGAAAAAGTGCCAACTAAAATTTTCTAATTCGAGCTAGTTGACAGCAAATGAAATTTTTAGACTCGAGCGCCCTCGCGAAGTACTTAGAGACAAGATTTATGACAATACGTCCGAAACGTCCTTGAGAAGAAAGCGTTCGAAAGTTATTTTTAGTTGCGAAAATGATCGCTTTTTTAACCAACCTCTCTTTTTTCGACCGTTCTTCCGTCAATTTGCATGGAATTTCAAAGAAAAAAGATTTTCAATATTTTGCGTATATTTTCCTATTTGGATGTGATTAAGCGTCATTTCTTTTTTTTGGCGCATTCGCATTTGGGAATAAATTTCGATCATTCTTTCTTGCTCTCTTTTCTTTTACTTTCTTTTTATATCTAGTTTTGTTACCCACATTATCGGTTTTTTTTCTCATGGAATTTCACCTGCCTAAGTTCCCAGGAAACGAGCTAAATTTTGTTTGGAAAGAGTAGTAGGTGAATAGCGAAATCGGCAGTGAATCGAATTTTTCCCAAAAATGTGAATCACTGACTTAAACTCGTGTGAAGTAACTCCTGATTCAGAAATTTATGAACTGCATCGTTACATATTGACCCGAAATGAACCGATCCGTAGCCACGAGGTTAATGGCGACTTTAATTAAGCAAGGACGACGTAAGGGTCTAGGACGGTGATTTTTTTCCTGCCACCCGTCAATGCCTTTTAGGAAATTTGGCAAATTCAGCACTTACTTGTGTTTTACCAGCCCCATTCGCATCACTTGGCGAGATGTTATTCTTAAAATATCTACTTTTCCGTTAACTGTATTTTGCGTATTTGGCCGGATTTTTTAACTCGTGTGTCGTGCCTTACACCGAATTTGAGGCTCATCAAAAACTAAATTTCCAAGGATGACCAAAAAAACGATAAAATGCGTTTATCTTGCAATTCTGTTTCAAATATACAACTAAATAATTACAGTCGCACCAGGTCAACCGTACCCCACTAAGTTATATAAAAGACTCGATCATTTGAAAATTGAATCCGTTAGTCGTTTCTGCAACCAGTATCAAATTCAAATTTGCATTCCTGCGTGCTTAATGAGTGGTGAATTTTTTAACGATAACTTTTCTGTTTTCGGTCAGATTGAAAATCTTTGAGAGCATAATATATAGATTTAGCCAGGGCTAAAAGCGAGGCTCCCATTAGTAAATTTATAATTTAAATTAAACAATAAACTTGTATTCGAATTCCACAATTCAGTTAACTTTAGAGCACATTTATGTGACTTTTGAGGGAAAGGCTACCTGATTTTAGAGAAAAATAATTTGCAAACAGCCCAAGAGTGAACCAAATCTTACATCGAGTTGATAGCCTCATATGTACACTCAAAAACTGGTAATCATCTTTTATCACATTTAAGAGCCGTAATGGCTATTGATCACCGTAGATCAATTAGGCTTAGAAAAAAAACCAGGCCAACGTTTTGGCGTTCGACAAGTTTACTTTGCAAAATCTTGCCAACAAATCTGGGTGCGTGTAAACCAACCTTTTATCCCATGGACAGAAAGCAGTATTTCACAATACAAATTGCTGTCATTCAATATTCATAAACTGTTAAAAAAAATTTCCAAAATCACCTATACGGCCATCCGGTTCTCACTTTTGTAGTGCGAGCTGTAGCGAGTGTTTGAATGAACATTAACAGAGTTACGCTCCAAGATAATAAAGAATTTATCATGTTTATTTTTTATTTGATGGTTTAACGCGCGGCATTTTGAGAACTCCTGCAAGCGATGTTCACTGAACGACTGAAAACAATCGGCATAGCGATTAAAATTGCAAGAGAGACTACTAACAATCAATAAAAGAAATATAATTCGGTGAAACATAAACAGAGACAACAATTTTCATTCAGGAAGACAAGTATTAAAGTGTCCCTAAATATCCTGAATCTTCAAGCTTATGTTTTAAGCCAGCTTCCCGGTGTTTGTTTTTTCAAAGACGAACTCGAGGCAAGAAAATCGCTCAACGCTTTCTTTTCCGGCTGGAATTATAACTAAAGATTCTTTGGAACATTTTCTTTCTATTTGCGGTGAGAAACTGTCTAAAGGCTTTTTAAAGTTCTGTAAGATTATATCAAACCAGATACTCGGTGAGATCGTTGTCTCAAATCTTACAAACGCGCATAAACTAAATTCCCGCATAAACTACGCTCCACTTCATTAAATTAGATACAAAAAACAAACATGAAATACAATAATTTCTCTGGCTTACCATTCGAGATGCAGCTCCTGAAAGTTATCAGCTCCTGAAAGTTACCAGTATCGCTTCAGACTTTGCAATCCTCTTACGCATCAAGCAAGGTGAAAACGAAAACGATGCCATCCGAAATCGGATTTCCGACTTTGACAAGCGACGTTTTCTCAACCAAAAACCCAATAAACAAACTAGCCATGAGTAACAGAAGACTCCTGATAGCGGCTGAATTTCATTTTGTACATCCAGTGGAAAAAGACAGTTAAAAACATCACAAGTTGACACAAAACTCTGTCAGCTTCAGCTGTTAAAGTAAACAAGATTCAAGATGCTGCATAAATTTTGCGCATGAACTCACCTGTCAAATTTTGACCAATCAGAGCATAAAAATTGGACGTAGAGCGTGACCAACGCGTGACCATTGTGAGAAAAAACAAAAGCAACTGTCTTCCCTGCCTGTAACAGCTGGCTGAATTTTCACGTCCGAGGTCAGTTTGCAATCAAAATTTTAATTGTGCAGCACATAAACACAACATATTTCATATGAATTAAAAAAAAATTGAACTTGAGCCTGCGATCACTTGAAAACTAGTTTACTTGTCAGCGGATAACTTCAAAAAATACTTGACCTCGACGGGTCGACACCTGAGCCCGCGATACGGTCAAGTGATACTGGTCAGCGGGTACTCTGTTTTGACAGCTGTCAATTGATCAAAACATTGATGTCCAATATGTGTGCATTATCAGTTTTCCTGTGCTCCCAAACTAGTAAAAGTATGGGATTGAACGTTGTTCGCGATCTAGTAAAACAGTTAACTGGTCAGCGGACAGCTTCCAAATAAATCACGTCACCTCGATGAGTTGACACATGAGCCCGCGATATGGTCATGGGATACTGGTCAGTGGCTATCCTGTTTGGACAGCTGTCAATTGACCATATTGTTGATGTCCTATATTAAACATGTGGACTTGCCAAGACACGCCTGAGACACCCCTCCCTTCCTTTTGATAGTCTCCCCTACCCCACCCATACAATCTGTAGACGCGTACGTACGTACGTACGCTCGGTCAATCACGTGACAACCAAACGAAAAGAGGTTGACCATATTCCATGGGTATGGGGCTCTGTCCCACGCGCGCTTCGCGCGCGCGGGAGCCCCGCTAAAACTGCTTTGAAGACATGTATATCAAGTTTAGGAAAACTGAGCCGGTAGAAATTTCATAACTACCTTGCATGAAAATTCACTGCTCATTAGGGGTGCAGGAACGCAGAGATTAATCTGAAATCTACAACTATCAAAGGATTCAACTTTCGCATGAAAATTCATTAATGGAATCCAGAATCTCAATGGAATCTTGGGGGCTGGCTTGACCTGGCGTGACTGTAACATACTTGACACTGCGGCCGGCCATGATCTCCTGCGCATTCGGGAAGACTATTACGACTAGAAACTTGCTTGTTTTTGTTTTTGTTTTAGGTTTTGTTGTTGTTTTAAGACTCCCCATCCCCTGGAATTTCCATTCCAGGGAGTGCTTGTCAAACCCTTACACCCCTGGAATTTCCGTGATTTTTCCATCTTGTTTGAGTGCGCCCTGGAAATAATATTAGCCTGCGAAAACATCCGTTTCTCCTCGCTCTTCGCCGCTGGGAACGTTTCGCACGGAGGAACGTCTGTGACTCAGCGACAGAAATTCCATACTGATGACGCAATTCTATGTTTACATAATAAATCCGGTAGTCATGGGGTTCCAAATATAAATTTGCATTGTCCAATTTTACGTGTCTTCTGGTCGATTTTGGTAAAGTGTTGTGCTTAGTCTGCCATCGAGCTCCAGCAAAACTCACATGCTTCTTGTAGAGAAGACTATATTCCACAAATATTGACTGTTCTGTTAGAGATTCTTCGCGTTTACATTTGACTTTTATGGCCTTTTGTCTTTTGTCTGTCATTTGTAAACAATAGCTAAAACAATGTAACTACTCCGTCGACCAATCAGCTCTTCTGACCGAATTCCGGACAAATTTTACGTCATCAGTATGGAACTTCTGTCGCTGAGTCGCAGACGTTCCTCCGCGCGAAACGTCCCTAGCGGCGAGGAGCGAGGAGAAACGGATGTTTTCGCTGGTTAAAATGATATTTTCGTCAAAAATGCTTTTGCATTATTACTACAATGCGAAATGTGCTTATTTTTTTGCAATAAAGTGAGAAAAATCTTTTTATTCATGTTAATATACGGTCTAATAAACTCTATTTGGCCTTGTAGAAGTCTTTCGTAGCTCAGTAATAAATACGGTAATTATAAGCCAGTACCGAAGAACCATGGAGGCGATACCTTAAACTACACGAATAATGCTAACAGCTATCTGTAATACGATCAGTTACATTAAAAATAAACACCAAATGAACTTCTTTCAGTTAAAACATGTTTTAGGAGGGGGTGAATACCATAATAGTGAAATAAAGCAACAGCTACAATTGGTGACAAAATTGGTTGAGGAAGTTCGCCCTAACGGTCTTTCTGACGTTTTACTGACTTCAAAAGGGGAAAATAAAGCTTTTCCTTCCTCATCTCCTTCATGCAATATTGTGCCACTGTTCGAGCTACCTATAGAAAACAACAAATACCCCAACTTTAACAGGAGAGAAGGGAGGAGGGGTGTAGATTCTCTTGTTCTCTGACCCTATTTGAGTATAATGTCTCAACAATTTTGTCGCTGATTGTAGATAACCGGGAGTCGATGACGTTGCCCTCTGGAGGGAGGGTATGAATATGTTCTGGAACTACACATTTTTTTGCCATCACTGCACGACCATGATGTAAAAATGCCTAATTTCAGGTTTTATGGTGGACGTAAACAAACAAAGACAAATTTTTCTTCCCTTTCTGAACTTAGATATGATCTCGCCTACATTTGAGGAAGTTCGCAATAAAGTCTGGCAAAAAATGCAAATTCATTTTTTTATTAAAAAGCCACGTTTTTACTGCTGTCACCACTGAAACCTTGGGTTTTCACGCGTGGTGGGAAAAAATTAATTCGGTCACAGTACAAGCCTCTTGCTTAGTCCTTGTTTAAAGAGCCCAATAATGGAATAGTAACTTCATTGGGTGGACTTAATGCAAAATAACAGGTTTGATGACATCATGAGGCTAAAACTCGTTTTTCGTTTGGATCGAGTGGTGCATGAAATAATCGATTATTTCAAGTAAAATAGATGAAATGAGTTTCTGATATCATTTTTTTGTTTCAGTCAGTATTGTGCTGTTATAGAATTTATTAGTTGTCTACCACTTTAAGGTGTCAGAGAAGAAGTCAGCTAAGATCGCTGTCACTGGCATGGATAGAATAGCGAAGGATATCATTGGTGCTTTCGTGGAAACCCCTATTTATATGGCACCAGAGGTGCTTCGTGGCGAGGAATACGACAGCAAAGCAGACATCTACAGCATGGGGTTAATGTTTTGGGAGATGTCATATGGAAAAGTGGTCTCCTGGGACATCCCGGCAGACTTAACGAGGGAAGAAGTGCTCCGTAAGGTGGAAAAAGGTTATCGCCCAGAATTTTTGGATAAGGAACCTTACGAAGCCTCTCTTTCCCAATGGATTCAGTTAATAAAAGAATGCTGGAACAAAGATCCAAAATCACGCCCCACGGCTAAAGAATGCGGCGAACGAATAAAGAAAGTAGAAAGTTGTCACTATGAAAGTGAACAATTTTTTAATAGTTTTTTGATGGTGATGCCGTTTAACAGGTAAATGACTTGACAATTTACATTAGTGATCCGGACGTCTCGTTATTCCTGTATAATTATGTTTTGGTTACATTTCAAAATATAGCGTTTTTGTTATTTACTTTTTGTACTAGTTAAGAGCACGAGTACCAAGTCCAGAATAGGCCACAGCCTTTAAATATCACTAAAACAAAAAAACTGCAGAATTCTTAACGGCACGTTTCGTCTGTTGTTTTGAAGAGTGAATCCATAGTCAAGCTGAGCCAGTCAGCTTATTTCATCAACGTTTATGTCCTGAGTACGAAAGCTAACTTGTTGACTTGGCCATGTGATGAAGCATTTAGTAGAGTCTTCGTGTATTATAAGGGTATACGTTAAGTACTCGTTTTTTAAAGATTATTCCATATTATACTACTTTTTTCCGCCTGCTGAGTAATGTAAATGTTGATGCAAAATGTAGCTAGTATACAGAAAGATGTCGCAATATTATTAAATGAAACTGGCATCGGAATATATTCTTTTTGTTGGTGTAGGAAATTTCAATTGGCTTTTAGTTTTGCTTCAATAATGTTTATGGTGTTTCACCATTCGTAGTAGTCTTTGGATGAAAAGCATGTTACGTAAGGCAATTGAGTTTTCAGGTTCTTCGTCTTCGTTCTAACTTTGATTAGAGATGATTCTAGAGTGACTGGAGTTTGTGGATGAATTTCCAACGTGTGAATACAGAGCACAACTTTTCAGCAGTTTGTTTTTGTTATGCTTATGTAGGAATGTTCAATCTTTTGTCATATACCGCATATTACTTTTCTGTGGTTCTTATGTACAAGCGAGTATATTTTTTGCCAGGTGGAAAAAAATAGTCGTGTGAAATGAAAGCTACTAATTATAAGCATCGTGACTTTTCGAGACTCTTGAGTCTTAATGGAAATGTATGAAATGACTAATTTTTTGAACTGCAGATAAAGATATGAAAGTGTGGAAATGGAAATACTCGGATGTCAGCCATTCATAAATGGATTTTAGTTACTAAGCAGCAATATTCGTATTAACAATAGTGGTATCAAGGTCCACTAGAAAAAAAAAACTAGGTTTGTAAGTTGGAAACTGTTTAGCGTAACTGTTAAGTTGAGAATATGTATTGAAATGTCTGATATCGTCTGCGTTTTAGAGTTTAATTCAGTTCGCCAGATCCAACCACGGATATCAAAAATCAAATTCCATACAACATGTACATCAAGTAAAGTTATAGTTTCACTTTGGCCGGAAGTGAAGTTCGGTTTCAGAACCAGTTCCTGGCCAAGGCCATTGTTGCTGGGTTTAGACTGGGCTTCGCCTGAGCGACCTTTAAAAAAGTAACGATACGTTTTCCAATGAAACAAAAAAATCCTGTTGGACATCAGGTTGTGGGGTCCCGTGGAAATCAATTTTTTTTTTTAAGTTTTAGCAGGTTGAAAAAGGTTAAAAAGGTTAAAGGCTTGTTTATAGTGGAAATTGCACTTAGCTTGTACAGCTAATTTACAGGCACTCCACTCAAATATTTAGAAACAAATAATTCAAATACAACATAACACGATTAAAAACCCCAACTGGCAGAAGGCAACCAGTTGGCTATTTACAAGCGTAGCCGAGAATTTGAACTCGGCACGACCGAGCACAAATCCAGCAAGTGGCCTGAGCGGGACTCGAACCCGTGACCGCCGGATTGCGAGTCCGACGCGCTGACCACTCGGCCACGCTGCCTCCCTCGCAGGATACCAAAACCAAGAAAAATGCTGGCGATATAGACAGTTTAAGCAGCACACACTGATGCGCTGCCTCGTACCCAGACGTCTCTCTCTCGGCGATGAAAATTTGTGCTCATTTTTCGCGCTTGCCTCTATGAGAAACCATCCAAAAAACGAAGCGCCTGAGGAGAAGGCAGCACTGATGCGTGCTTCAAGTTCCATACAGCTAGTTTCTTTTAAGATAAGCGATAAACATTTTATACAGAATATCGCGTGGGGTCATCAAACCACCCTTCAAATGTGGCAGTTTTGGCTAATTTCACGTATCTTGATTCATAATTATTTCTTTTCATTAAATTTTTAATTTGAAAGGTAAACTTGTCTCATCTGAAAAAGCTCTTGAGGCAAGTACAGAAAACCGTTTCTCTAAGCATGAGACTTAGTACTCGAGTTATAGGACTTCAAAGAAATTTAAGAGCAACCCGCGGAACCATACTTTTTCTTTAACAAAAAGATCCTTTTGAGTTTTTCGTTAAAAAACTTTTCATAGTTGCCCAAGATTGTGTCTTTTTATTTTTTCTTTTTGATTCTAAAACGCAAAATTTCAGTAAAATATTCTAAAAAATGATCACGTGAAATTTTATGGTGTTTCAAGTCTTTTTTCCTGGATTTAACGCAGTTAAGAATTCCCGTTTTGACTTTTTTTTTCTCGGCTAATTTTTGACAGTAAATATATGTGGTGTACACCTTATATGTGTTGACGACGGGACAATAAAACCTATTATAGAAGGGGGATACCCCGTTGTTACCCAATGAGTTTTTCCAGATTCAAAACATGGCATATCTCAGTTCATATTTGCGATACAGGAAAAAAAAACTTTTCAGCGACCAACTCCCAACGAAAAGTTATTTTGAAAACGGTCTAAAAAATCGGTAGATTTAAAAGTTCTAGATTTACGTACAGATGACGTCAGCAAAGTAACGTCATAATTTGACATTTGGAGTCATTCTATATGTCAATTTGATTGGCCTGATGTTTTATATTTTCAGGCCAAGTTTGGTAAAGAAAGAGTTAAAGCCGGCGAAGTTATTGTAGATTGACAGAAAATGCCACACTCTTAAGACACATTTTAAGGATGGTCAATGGCCCCACTATGAAAATGATTTTTTGTTGATTTACAAATATAACAACATAAATCAATTGCACAAAAGTCATGCTTGTTGTTTTGTAACAGACATTTTAAAGTTGTTTAGTATTAAATGATAACAATTGTCAGTGACAAAGTATATTCATCACGCATTTATGTTAAGTGAAAATTGTTAAGATAATTTTATTCGGTGCTTGGGATTTATTACATATTGCTACGTTTAAAAATTAAATATACTGTATGTGTGATTGGGAAAAATATAATTATAAAATCAATTTGGCTCTTTTAGTCGGTATTCAACTCTCCTGCAATGATGCTGATCGATCGTTATTCTCTCCTAACAGGAGAACTTGGTTTTATTTTTGTTTTCTCGCAAAAAGAAATGACTGTTTTAAGAGTTACGTTAGTCATCTTTGTCAAATACGGTAACACTTGTTAACTGTAACATCAGTTTAGTAATTTTAGTGAACTAATTTAACTTGTAATCCTATGATTTTCTGTTGTTATGGTTTTGCCTGGTCGTTTGAACTTATGATCATTAGATACCTTCTCCTGATATGAATTCGGTGCGAGACAGGTGTCCCATTTTGCTACGTCTCAACAGTAACACTCGAGGCTTATCATAGTATGTATAATTTAAGTTTCCCAAATTAGAAAGGCCTTATTTACATTAAGAATATTACACAGTTTGACATTTTTGACCTCAACTCCACCTTTTGTCAGTATTTTCCAGGAAAAGGCTACCTTTTTTATTTTTGACCACTTTGGCCTTAATGTATTTCCTCGCAGTTTCAAACGATTTCATATCAGTCATTAGTAAAATCCAACTAGTGGTCTATTATCAACGCTGCGTTCTGATCCGAAAATGTGCGCCCCATTCTAGTAACTCCATTGAAAATACCACCAGTAGCGAAAAGCGCCGGCTTTGAAAACCAAAACAATGGCAGCTGAATCGAGTTTTGCTTGTTAAAGTTGTTTTGTCTAGATATTTTTAACCAACTAGTTGGATTTTGCTAAAACAATTTTTCCTCTCGCCCTCATGGTCTCTGAGTCGCCTTCGCCTTCACGGGCTGTTGACTCAGACCCCATTCGGGCTCGAGGAATAATTGTGAAATACTTTCTACGTAAAGTAAAATATATTTCAACTACAAAGAGCGAGATATTTCCTATTTAAGGTGCTTGCTGAGTAAACATCTATTGTTGCTATTTCCACTTTTGACCACATACTCTATTTTCAATTAGACGCTCGATTTTACGAACACGCTATCAAATAATGCATGGAAAAGTTTAATCAACCGTTTTCTAGAAGCTTAAGACGGAATCAATCAGGAGATTGAGTAATTTCAATTTTCAGTGGTAACCTTGTACCAGAATAATTTAAACAATATCGCTTCTTTTTTACATTTTTCAAGGACTATAGATATAATTATTTATCTGTAATGACACCAAAGATTATTTCTCATGGGAGCCCGAGAAAATAAATATCAAATTTCACAAGAATTGTGAAAACAAAGGTAAACTTCAGAAAATTTCATATGTAAGATGTCGACATTTTGTGAAATTTGACATCTATTTTCTCAGGCTCTTATAGGAAATTTTCTTTGGTGTTATTACAGATAACTAATTACATCTATAGCCCTTGAAAAATGTAAAAAAGAATGCGATATTGTTTAAATTATTCTGGTACAAGGTTTTTGTCCACTGAAAATTGAAATTACTCAATTTTCTGATGGATTCCGTATTAACACCTCTTGGATTTTCAACAACAACTAAGAAACTTCTGAACTGTAATTTTGATACTTTTCTCTTGTTATTGTCAAACATTCATGTCAAAATAAGTTCTTTATATATAGTTTTTATCTTGCTGTCCTTATTTTATACTGACTGGACAACCAAAGCTTCACAGAGAAAAGTAGAAGCGGTTAAAAGCACTTTAACAAATTACACATCGCGAGGGTCTAATGCAACCAATCACAGAAGACTTACGTCAGCATTAGTTTATTTCAAGCAGCTGGTTGTTCGGTTGATACAAAATGGGAACAGCAATCAAATATAGGCAGAAAATTGTGGAGTAGGAGTTCAGCTAACTTCGTACCAGTTGGCTAAAGAATAAAGAAGAGCCAGTTGAACCCAAGAATCATCTGTTTGTTGTGAAAACCCAGTTAGTTCCCCCTAAAAAGGGCTTCAACATCTTGAGTGAATCTAACGTTGTTATCTCCATCTACCCTATCACTCCCAACTACAGCCATGGTCATTCAATATTTGCGGATTCACTAGCTATTTTACCCTTGGGTGAATGGCTCTTAAAGACTTAATTGTTCCTGGGCAATCGTAGCTTAATAAAAAATAAAGCAAAAACAGCAGTGATTAATATTGTCAACTTTCCCATTTTTGTATAATCTTGACGTTTAGTATGCTAGTCAACATACATTTCCAAGTGACGGTTACAGATTATGATCAAACTATTTATAATAGACAAAAATGATAAGGGTCTGCATTTGAGATTAAGAAAAATCAAACAATGAAGATATAAATAATGACTTGAAATTTATAAAACTCCAGAAAGGTAAAAAATGTCTGTGTAACCGTGCAATTCGTTTAAGACCCAGCCCTGGCCCTAAGATATTCGGAGTTTTTCTTATATCCTTCCAACGATTTAGGGAGGTTGAGTTTGTCACATTTTATTCCCAAGATGTTGCGATTATCAATGTGTTACCAATGTGTTATTCAATGTGTTTCTTAGGGTCCAGAAATGCAGCTCCACTAACCACTCCCCTGTCTATATCCCCTGTCCATGTTAGAACACCACTGAATGGCAAGATCAAGAAGGGAGGTTACTGTTGAGTGAAGAGATCTAAAGCCAGTTTGACGTGGATCTAATATGTTATTTATAACTAAATAGTGGTAGACTTACTCATAGACTAGCTTTTCAAAGACCCTGGATACGGTTGATAAGACTGATAATATATTGGTCTATAATTGTTTGGATTTTTACATTCACCTGCTTTGAACACAGGGAAAACTTTTGCCAAGTTCCAGTCATCAGAAAATTCTAAACTTTTAAGTGACAGCTTGAGGATTTTATAGCACATTTGATCTAAACCAGTTGCTGTGTGCCACCCCAAAATGGTATGGTTTTTGCACCATTATGGTCTGAAAACGGGTATAGACTTTGCCCATTTTGGTCTGGAATTGTGTATGGTTTTGGACAGTCAGATCCAATACTGTCGACATGATACGAGTGGAAAAATACTTTTCACAACTTGACAACTTAACAACACGGACAAGTTGTTGTGACTTGACATACAGAGTTGTCGAGTGGAAAATGCATCTCATTATCTCATTAGTTGACTAGGGACGGCATCTAATGGCCTGTTTACATGAAGGTGAGGGACCCCAGGTAGGTGAGGGAACTGGCCGCTTTGCTGGGGTAACCTGACTGTCGATATAATCTCTCATTTTAATTTGATAACGTTAACATAATAGGGGGGTGACCCACCGCTGGATACCTTACCTACCTGGGGTCCCCCACCTCCATGTAAATGTAAAGGCCCCAAGTTGTCGAGTCGTTCGAGTGGACAAGTTGTCTTGACTCGACAGAGGTGTCAAGTGGAAAATGCATCTTATTAGTTTCGTAAAGCAAAGATTTGACAAAAGTCACGCGAAGGAACAAGCGCCTTAGACACTGTGTATGCCTCATTCTTTAAGCAAAAGATTGGACATCAGCCACGCGAAGGAACAAGCGCGCTACATACTGTGTACGCCTCATTCTTTAAGCAAAGATCCGATATGAGCCACGCGAAGGAAAAGCGAGCTACACACTGTGTATATGTTGTGGTTAAATTTTATCCTTGGTTTAAATTTTTATTTTCCTTTTGTTTTGGGGTATGGGAACGTATGATAGTGAGTTTCAAACAAAAGAAAGCGAAATTTAAACATAGCAACAACCCCATATCACTGGAAGGTTTGTCAGTTTTAGCCTCATCTCTGGAGTGCATTAAGGTGGCTCGACTGGATTTTTTTAGGGCGATACCTCCCAAGTTTGAGCCTTAACTACGTCGGCATGAGTAAAGATATCGAAAAAAGGTTACCACAACTGTATTACATAAAGATGAAAATTTCTTATGATCTGGGTTTTATTGCAATCCGAGTCGCCATGGCAACGTAATTACGCCATTACGTTTTTCATTTATCCTTTTGTTTCTCTGTACCAAAAGTTTTTGGAAGAAATCGCTTGAGGGAGTATGTACCTGCCATAATTGCCTCCATTATGGCAAAGTTTAAAGAAATTCTATGAGAGCGTTTTCGAAATATTTTGAAATACACTTTTAAGAATCATAAAAACAGTGAAATAGCATGCTAGCCGCTCAATTCGCTAATATATTAAGAAATGATAAGCTTTGGGAACGCGGCTTCATCTCATAGTGGATTGATTCCATTGAAAACTGTATACAAAAAAAGAGGGGAATTGCTCTGGGCGATCGCGAGTAAGAAGGATTTTATTAACTTGCATTCAGCTGCTTTTGATACAGTTTTTGGAGGTAATTTGGTCCATGCCTAAAAATTTCGCATTTTTCCAAAAACCGCTCGATAAATGTTTTTATAAATTCGACAATTCCGAGATCAATTGTCAAGAAATATTCCCTGCAAGTTTTAAGAACATTGAAAACAGGGAAGGCTTTTAAATAGGGCCTCAAATATAGCCAATTTTCCCCCCAGATTTTGTGTTTACAAGTGAGCGTCCTCATTATTCACTGGCATTGTTTCCAAGTTTCATATACACGTGCACATTTAGCAAAAAGATAGAATTTGCATCAAAAAGGACCCTCGGTTAAATCTTCGGGATATGCTAATTACCGGGTAAAGAGGTTAGTGATACATTATAACATCAGAGCAACTCTTTGTGAGAGTTTCTGTGATGTTATAACCCGAGTAAGATAATTAAGTATTGCATCCTACATCTGTGACGACAAGCCAATTATCAGCATATACCGGATATTTCTTCGGAAAGTAATCGAGAGTTCTTTTTGATGCAAATTTATATTTTTTGCTGGTTGTGCACGTGCATATGAAACTTGAAAACAATGCCAGTGAATAATGAAGACGCTCACTTGTAAACACAAAATCTGGGGGGAAAATTGGTTATGTTTGAGTCCCTATTTAAAAGCCTTCCCGGTTTTCAATGTTCTTAAAACTTGCAGGGAATATTTCTTGACGATTGATCAGGGAATTGTCGAATTTATAAAAAAATTTATCGAGCGGTTTTTGGAAAAATGCGAAATTCTTAGGCATGGACCAAATTACCTCCAAAAACTGTATCAAAAGCAGCTGAATGCAAGTTGATAAAATTCTTCTTACTCGCGATCGCCCAGAGCATTTCCCCTCTTTTTTTGTATGTAGTTTTCAATGGAATCAATCCACTATGAGATGAAGCCGCGTTCCCAAAGCTTATCATTTTCTTAATATATTAGCGAATTGAGCGGCTAGCACGCTATTTCACTGTTTTTATGATTCTTAAAAGTGTATTTCAAAATATTTCGAAAACGCTCTCATAGAATTTCTTTAAACTTTGCCATAATGGAGGCAATTATGGCAGGTACATACTCCCTTAAGCGATTTCTTCAAAAAACTCCTGGTACAGAGAAACACAAGGATAAATGAAAAACGTAATGGCATCATTACGTTGCCATGGCGACTCCGATTGCGATAAAACCCAGATCTTAACAAATTTTCATCTTTATGTAATACAATTGTGGTAACCTTTTTTCGATATCTTTACTCATGCCGACGTAGTTAATGCTCAAACTTGGGAGGTATCAACCCCGAAAAATCCAGTCGAGCCACCTTAAACCAAGAAAACTGGATGAACTCAGACTGACGGCAGCAAATATTCTTGGCTCAAAACCACATCGGGTCTTGTCAAATCTCCAACGTGTGGTGCACACTTTGATAATAGAACACTTGGACAAGGCAACCTTATTTGCAGATTTCTTGAGTCAAATGTGAATGCGACGATACCCGAACCTCATGTAGAACTTATGAACAAGGATTTTAAACCATGATTTCAGCATTCTTCATCCCATTTTTCTCCCTGTTTCGGCAAATATGCATCACAGTAAAAGTCATCCTACAGTCTGAGAGAAGGAAGAAAATGAACTCATCTCGTGAAAACATAAAGTTCGTACTTATTTTGAGTAGTCATGCAAAACAGTCAGTCTTCACAAAGCAGCTGATTTGCAGGTTAATAAAAATGCACTTTGCCAGCAAAATGGCCAATTGATTACAGTTGTGGTTTATTTTGATTCTCTACAATCGGCACTTATTATGCCATGTATGCTTTACTCTGTTTCTCTCCTCAGAACTATCGTTATGAGGTAGCTGCTAAAGTGTGTAACGAAACCTGTTTCGTTTTTAGAAGTGAACAAGGCCATGAAGTTCCACCAGACAAAAATCTTGGTCCCGATTTATTACCATTTATTATATGAACTGCAGTGTTTTACAAGGATTTCTACCACCGAGAAATGTGGTATCTGAACACACGTAAAAATACGATATTTTTACATGTGAAGATATCGATAATTTCACTGACATCAGGTTTGTCTCTTAAATTGTACTTAAATTCGTTGGTGTATCATCGAAACATCTTCGGGTCTTCCTCGAAAGTGCTCGGCAATCTTCGGAAATCTTCGGACATCTTCGGAAATTTTCGGAAATTCTCGGAAAATGTTCGGGAACGTTCGTCTGGTCTTCGGGACAATTTGAAAAATCTTCGGAAATCTTCGGAAAATCATCAAAAACGCCGTCATCAGTATGTTTATATAATAAACAGAATAATACATGGACGCTTGGAGATATGGAATTTATCTTCTCGTGTTCACATTCGATATCTCACTCGTTCGCTGCGCTCACTCGTTCGATATCGATGTGAACACTCGAAGATAAATTCCATATCTCCGCGCGACCATGTATTATTCTCTATAAATTCAACGAGCACAAATACAGCCTATAGTAATTTCCCATCTGGTGTACCTTCACTGCGCTACTAACTGCCAATGGAAATCATAAAAAAATTCAGTAACAGATGAGAACAGGTATGAAACGACAGAAGCTTTTCCCACATCCCTCATTCAACCTCGTAACTTCAAGAATCTTTGCTATTGTACATCCAGGAAATGCTGAGCGAATAGATAGGTCTACCAGTTGGTGAGCGTGCAAAGGCTATGATAGATTTCTGATTGGATGGGATCATCGAAGTTGCCCTCGTAATTAAGTTAACACACACGCACTTGGTATATTGCCATACTGAGCACCCAGATGCAGGTCCGTTTGATTTCCAGGTGTCATTTGGGGTCATACTGAAAGTCTTGTCCAAATGAAATTTTACAGGAAGGTGTTTTGGCTTCGATAAAGGAATTATGGAGCCAAAAATCAAATGCGTATTAGACCAAATAGGGCTGGGATACCTCTGGACAAAAGCGCATGAAAATGACATAGGAATCTTGAACATTATCAAACAAAGACCGAAAGACATCGAATTACAAAGATGGTTAAGTGACGTAAACAATGACGTCACAAAAGACGCCAACTAAAAGAACAAACTAAGAACCTTCCGAAAATTTAAAACAATAGAAAATTATAAATGTGAAGATTATCTCCGTCAGGTCACCAACATCCGATACCGGATAACTCTAACTAAACTCCGTCTAAATAATCACAATTGGCGATAGAGAAAGGTCGGTATGCAAGACCTTATAAGAAACTGGAAGAGAGGATCTGTCCTATCTGTAAAAAAGACCTAGAAGATGAAATACACTTTTTAACTCTGTGCCCTGCGTATCAAGAAAAAGAAGTACTTTATTTGAATACTTAAACAAAGAATACAGAATATCAGTAAACATAATGGCACCAGATGATGTTTTTCTATTGTTAATAAACCCTCCGAGCAAGAACAAACTAGTGCAAAAGTTAATTGCAAAATACGTATTCGACTGCTATGAGAAAAGAAGATCATTAGTTCTTTAGGTTAACATTGATTATAGTTCCACTGGTGTGCAATTTGTGTTATGATTTTAAATTATTTAGATAAAGTCGATGTACATAGGACTGTATAAGACTCCAAATAAAGCATTGTCTTGTCTTGTCTTGAAGTGTTCTGGGGAGTGGAGGGGGGGCGTTGGCGGGGGAAGAGAAGGTCAGATGAACAGATTCAAAGTTCAACATTGGAAATAAGAACAACTGGAGTGAACATTGACTTAAACTTGCACGTAGTTGCGTTAACGTTGTTTTATGCCTAAAAGACACCTATGCTGCAATTAAATGCACCCTATAGTGGTTTATTAGTAAGCCTAGTTAATTCCTAATGAACTTTCCCACTTCTTAATTTTTCTCTTCGTAATTTTCTAAAGCAATGCTATTGCAATAAGGTGTAAACATCACACGTGTATAGCAAGATATATGAGATATTTTTGTATCTGTATCTTATCTGTAGAGCTTTTTGGAAAGGTCTATGATGTAATTTTGCTCTATTACAGTAGTCCATATCGACAAATCCAAAAGCAGAGAATTGTTTTTTTTTGCTTTTTTTTGTTTTTTTTTATGAGGAATGTACTCTTTTTCTTCTGAGTTGACTTCGGTGCTTTTCTAAGTTGTTAATGTGTCACAAAACGCGGGTGGCCATTCGTTTTCGCGCCAAAAAAAAAAAACTACCACTGACCAGCCGAAATTTTGCATTGGTATGCCTGTGGTGCGGACGGACGGTCGGTCGGGTGGTCGCGGTGTACAATCACATGATTACCAAATTTTCTAGGATGGATAGATTTACTTAGCTATGGAGCTACGCCTCGTAGTTCATATTGACAAATCCAAAAGTAGAGCATTATTTTTTTATGAGAAATGTACTGAGAAAAGTTTAACTTCAGACCAGTGAGTAGTTTGGCTTTTATCTCAAAGCTAGTTGAGACTGTGGTTGCCAAGCAACTACAACATTATTTAAATTGTAACAATCTGTTCCCAGTGTTCCAATCAGCTTATCGACAAAACCACAGCACAGAAACTGCACTGCTGAAGGCTATGAATGACATTCTCTTGAACATGAACAATCAGTGTGTTACTTTGCAAATTCTGCTCGACTTGAGTGCTGCCTTTGATACAGTTAATCAGGACACCATGCTACCTCGACTTGAATACTCATTTGGTATACAGGGAAAAGCCCTCTCCTGGTTTGCATCCTATTTGTCTGGAAGAACTCAGCGGATAATGATCAACGAGTCACTATCTAAACCTTTTAATTTAGAATGTGACGTGCCTCAAGGTTTCTGTCTTGGTCCGCTATTGTTCACGTTGTACACGAGTGAGCTTCTTGAGATAATTAAATATCATCTGCCCATGATTCACTGTTACGCTGATGATTCACAAGTTTACGTCTCATTTAGCCCGAACGACAGAGCTGAACAACTTGCTGTGGTGAGGAATATGGAAGACTGCATCAGAGACATTCGTTTTTTTTAAGTTGAATAATGATCTTAAATTTAATGACGACAAGACTGAATTCCTCATCACTGGTTCATCACAACAGCTGGAAAAGCTAGATAATATCAGTATGCGTGTGGGTGACTCAGATATTCATCCCGTGCCACTCGCGAGAAATCTTGGTTGTTGGTTTGATTCTAGGCTGTCCATGGCATCACACACCACAAAACTCTGTGCCCGCCTCCTCATTTTACTATATTTGTAATATTCGTCGGATCAGAAAGTATCTTTCACGGCAGTCAACTGAGATACTTGTCCAGGCATTTATAACAAGTCGCCTTGACTATTACAATGGTCTTTTATATGGACTACCAGACTGCTTGTTGAATAAACTGCAACGAGTACAGAACGCTTGCGCCAGACTGATTTTTAGAGAACAGAAATTTTGTCATGTAACGCCTCTTATTTATGAATTATACTGGTTACCGATTAAATATAGAATCGAGTTTAAAATACTTTTAATTACTTTTAAGATTTTTATTTTTTTAGCGCCTACTTATTCATCGTCTCTCATTTCTCTTAGGCTCCCATCTAAATATAATGTAAGGAATTCTAGTGATAACCTTTGACTTAGTTATCCGCGTTTTAAATTTAAAGCTACTAGGTGATCGTTCTTTTACCTGTGCTGTACCGAAACTGTGGAATGCGTTACCATTTGACATAATTGTAATTTATTATTTATTATTATTATTATTATTATTATTAGAAGTTTTCCCCTATTATGAATATTGCCCCGCGTGTAAGGGAATCCGGAACATTCTTGCTCGTGCAATCCGGAATCCTAGGCTTTGGAATCTAGAATACAGCTCAAAGAATCCACAATCCCACCAACGATTGGAATCCAGAATACAACTTCCCAGTACTGACAGTACTGGAATCCAGTACCTGGAATCCGTTATCTGTCTGAGACTGTCTTGGATTCCCTTACATTAGGCAAATGAATAGCAGTTATTAGACGTGAAGTCTAAGAAAATTTAATGAGGACCTCAGATTTGTGTTGACCAAAGCTGTGTTGTATTATTTTTAGTAATATTTTGTCATGACCTCAGTCTTACTGTACAGAAAGTTTGCAGTACTTGAGATAGGGATATGTTATATGCATTCCAATTACCCGGAGTCATCGATCAAATTGTAAAAGTGATAGATACCTTGTAGTTTTAATTATAATTTGTGAAACGTCAGTTTATCCATGAATAAAGAATGTTTGTGAAGAGAACATTAAGCTAGACATGTCAGTGTATGATGCACTGTCTCAGTTGATACTGCTTAAAGGACGAGGTTGAATGTTTATTCTAAAATATAGATTTAGCCAGGGCTAAAAGCGAAGCTGTCTTTATTTTATAGATTACTCTTCAATATAGAATTGTGTAATACTTAAGCCTGGTTTCCACATAATCGCTACGATCGTTGCGATCGCTGAGTAAAAAAAAGTTCAGCGATCACAGCGATCATAGTAGTGATCATATGGTACCACTTTCTAGTCATAGCGATCGCAGGGACAACGATCGCGGAGATAGGACTTTTTCTATCTCAGCAATCATTGTCGCTGCGATCGCTACGATCGTTGGAAAGTCAGGTTTCCATATGATCGCTGGGATCGCTGACCATTTTTTCTCAGCGATCACAGCGATCGTAGCGATCATATGGAAACCCGGCTTAAGAAAACGGTGAGGACAACGAGGAGGGTAAAAAAACAACAAGCAACAATAGATCTAATTAACAAAAAAACAACTTTGCACGTGTGACACAGTTTTTTGTACATTTCTTTGCCGTTGTTTTGCACGACTAAAACGTGAAACTTCTAGAAACTCTGCCGGCCGGAAACTCCGTACTTACACATTTTATGGAGGAAACGTTTGTGTTCCTGTTCAGTTTAGTTTTTCACTGCCGGCCATTTTGACCTTGGTGGCCGCTAGCATGTTTCATTTTCTCACCGCCGCTACAAAATTTTAAAGTTTTTCTTCCAACTAACGAGCGAGGTGCTTGAAAAGCAAAATTTCACCTCAAAACGGACTGGTCTTTCATCTGAGCCCGCGAGATAGCCGTGTGATATTTGTCAGTGGATACCTGATTTTGACATCTGTCAATTCATCTTCATACGGATGGCTTATATAATCAATTTATGCAAGATCTCCAGAGTGAAATTTGACATCGGCTTACATGCAGTGCACCTACGGGCGGGCGTACATGACTCCATAACCAAATTTTCTCGGATAGATAGTTCACAACATTTTCTTAGCTATGGTGAGTACGCTCGAGCGCGAAGCGCGCGCGAGGAGCCCCGCTAAAAAAATGCAAATTCTAGACTACTGTCTGTGCAACTGGGATGACAGCTTTTGGGATTTTTCGGACTTGACGGTATGCAACTAATCAGTAATAATAATAACGTTCAAACGCGAGTAAGAATTCAGAAAAGCTGATGTGGTCGTATGCAAACAAATTTGAACTTCCTAACTAATGAGACTAATTCAAGAATTCTACGTATTTACAACAATAACAATTCTACACAATACATCATTATAATATGTGTGGCTTAAAAATACACCTGAGTGACATTTTAAAAGCGTCAATGTCATGAATTGATCTGATCTGGTTTTCCAGAGCATTCCACCGAGTAATTGACTTGTATACTAAGTCCATAATTGCCGCTAATCATACTCACCAAGGTCCTCAACCAAATGAGTCCTAATGAGGACGAAACAGCTTTCCACGGCTGCTAGCTGATATTGCTGTGTGTATGCGCATGTGTAAGGTTCTTACAACAAACGACAACAACAATTTATTCACTCAGTTCAAGAAAAAGAAAAATACCTATGGAGGGGAACCTGCCCTAACCCGAAAAAGCTGAAAAAAGGTTATTTTTGATGAGGCTGCCGCGAATACTTCTTTTCTCTCCACTCTCATACTAGGATCTTTCATTCGTGGGAGTTAAAATGAAATGACGATACAATGTAAAAGAAGCATGTTGAAGGACTAGTACAGTATCGACAAGGACGCCCTATAAAAAACTTCAAGGTAACTGCGTTCAGCACGCAGAACCATACTTTATCCCACAACGCGAATTCTTGATTGTGCCGGCTGCGCTTATGTAATCTTTTGAGTCGAGAGGGGGGGGCTTATTCTTCATACCTTTAGAATTTCAGGGCAGCCTACAACAGGCTTGTTTTGGCCTCTACTGAACGACATCTGCATCATTATCACACGAAAATTAAGACGGAATACATCACGAAATTACGCAATTTTAATTTTCAGCGGACCGAAAACCTTGTACCAGAATAATTCAATGAATATTGCATTCATTTTTACATTTTTCAGGGGCTAAAGATGTAATTAGTCATCTGTAATAACACCAAAGAAAATTTCTCATGGGAGACCGAGAAAATGAATGTCAAATTTTGCAAGAATTGTGAAAACACAGGTAAAATTCTGAAAATTTCTTGTGTAAGATGTAATTTTGTGACATTCATTTTCTCTGGCTCCCATAAGAATTTTCTTTGGTGTTATTACGGATGACGAATTACATCTTTAGTCCTTCGAAAATGTAAAAAAGAATGCAATATTCTTTAAATTATTCTGGTACAAGGTTTTTGTCCACTGAAAATTAAAATCACTCAATTTCTTGATGGATTCCGTCTTAAAGCTTATAATCTTTCTTATCTGAATCTCGAATTAATGTGCTTGCGGTGCATATTTTTGGCTTTGAACGTTCTTTTGTAACCAGGTGCTCGTGCTAGTAACGTATAACGAGTACTAATGTGAGAGCTGCGTCTTTAGCATCCGATGGTCTGCTGCCGAACTCAAATGGGTCATTCTCCAGTGATTATTCATGTTATGCCATATAATTATTCAAAAAAGATAAACGCATTGTATACCGCATTCAGAAAGGATGAGAACGGTTTCTGTTGAGAGGAAGGACGTTACTGTAATTCGAAGGGGTGCGTTCAGTTAAAAAGGGGCGATAATTCAGGCGTTTAAATTAATCAGCTAAAAAGGCTTAGACAGAGGAGATAGCATAATTATTTACTAAGCATATAGTTCACCCAGTAGTAACTGGACCGTTTTCTAGCCAGTTTACTCTTTCCCAGTATTTTTTGGCGTTGAACGGTGAGCGATGGCGGTCAGCAGAGGTGGAAAACTCAACAACAGCAGAGCATATTTAACTCAGTTATCTTCATCTCTTCCAATATATTTGCTTACACAAACTGTTTTACCGATTACATCATGGAATATTACAAAAACTGCATCCAATATGTGGTGCTTATCTTTTTCATTGCAGTATAATTACATACGTTGACCTATGACACTTACTTTACTTCTAAATACCGAAACGATAGTTCAAGTAGAGAAGACTAACTATGGTATCATTTCGGTCCAGAATTGCATAGACAGTCGTACAGGTGTATACAAATTGTTAAATCAACTGAGTTATATCTACGTACTTTGCAATAAATTTGTAATAATGGCGTTATTTTTACGGGAAATCGATAAGCATTCATCAACGGACCACAGCCAGCGTTCATCAAGAATCTTTCATACTGACACTAACATCTAGGATAATTTTTTAAGGACCCTCCCTTCATGTCATACCGCCAGGAAAAATCGCTTGACCTTTTAGTGGAAACGAATCTATGGCGGGCAAAAGAGAATTCGTTGACAAACTTCAGGAATCATTCAGGCCTCAGTGTCAGTCTTTTTTACTGACCGAGTTGTTAGTTCCTTGTTTGTTTTCAGATGCCTTGTACGTCTGCGTCGCTGGCTTACGTATTGTGCATCCCCTTGTTCAAATGCACAGTGGAAGCTCTCCTGCGGACACTCTCGTGAGCGGACAGATCTACTCACGCCCGCCTTCACAAAACCTTGTTTCAACTCCAATACAAGCTCTGTACAGTACATTCCCGTAAGCGGACAATTCCCGTAGGCGGCCGCGGACATTTTCAGGGTTTACAAGTTAGATTTTAGCTTTGTTTATAAGCTCCCGTAATTATAAGCTAAACCTCCAAATGAAATCCCATTCATCTCTGAATCTTGTATTTTGAAATATCAACCTCATGTCGCTAATCGCCACGTATACAAGTGTTTGTTAGTTTTCACATACATGTCCGGTTACTCTTCACTGAAACACCTCGAATTTTATGCTTGTGACTGAGTTACAACATTACCAGAACAACAGTATATCCAAACCCTAACAAACATTTTTTTTTTGCATTTCCAATGTGTATTCTGTAAATGGGCCAGCTTCCGTAAGCGGCCATTTAACCCTTACATCTCTAGCTAGAGGCCACTTGCGAGAAACATTTTCGTTAGCGGCCAGGGGCCCATTTCTCAAAAGACCCATTTCGCGGCCGAAGGCAAATTTCAAAATCAAAACCCAGTTGAATAGTAGTACAGTTCCTACCCACAAAGCAGTCAATTTTGCTTTGTTAACTGATAGTTTCATAGTCATATTTTCAAAGTTATTGAAACTTTGATCTTGAATACAAACACAAAAATCACAAAAGTTACAGCTTTCCGGGCCCGAAAAGTTACCAGGGCTTTCGAGAAACAGACCCCAGCTCCATTAACCTGATTAACGGACACCTTTTTCGTGTCCCGAGGGTGTCCGTTTACAAGAGCCTCCACTGTATTCAGTTTTCCATCTAACTCAAAGCTGAAAATTAAAATAACAATCATTTCCTGTCGTTTTAACCGGTGATAACTTGATCATGCAATTAAATTATTATAGGCAAAATCGAGTGTGAAAACAGTCATTTGATTATCTTGTCATAGTATACTAATTAAAAGTCAAAGCCTGACCTGAATTTAAAAAAAAATGGATTGAAAGTCGTTCCTAATGCTCTCTTCTAAACCATAAAAAAGCAGAGTTATAACAGCATAACTGATGCTTTCACGTTAGAAATTCAATAAAAATAGCCTTGGACTAGAATTTCATAATTATTGCAATAACATTGTCAGCTTAGCAGTGGTTGCAGTTTTTCAATCATTTTCTTGTCAAACCTTGCAAAACAAGCCTGATACTTGTTCTTTTTCTGTGATATTCCAACGTTTTTAACAGGTATAGGTGACAACTCTTGCCATTCACTGATCTCTGATTTAAAAACTTCAACTGTAGAAGTTCCTATGTATCCCTTACCCTCAACATAAGTGATGCCACCCAAAACATACAGTTTTCCTTCAAAGCACACCATGCTTGAATTGAACCGAGGAATAGTGAGATCTGCTATCTCTTGCCACTCATTGGTCAGGGGATTAAAAGCTTCAGAGAGAAGGACATAACGATTTCTTGAGTTCCATCCACCAGCTATGAACACCTTGCTATTCATGGCAGCACAACAGGCATTGTACCTACCCAAATTTAAACCTGCAACTTCCTCCAATTTGTTGTTGATGGGATCAAATCTATTTGTTGTGCATACAGCACTTTCTCCACGATCCATTGTACCGCCTATTTTGTACAGGAACTGCTCATCAGCCACAACACAAGCTTTGTCCTGCTGGTAGGGTGGAGCATCCATGTCTTGCCAACAGTTCTTTTCACTGTCATATTTGCAAATCCGGCCCTTATTGGAAAAGTTTACAAAACCTGTTGCATACATGTCACCCTTTAAGACTGTCAAGCAGGTGAAATCAGTAATATCATCATTTCTCTGCACAGTACCCCAGGAGTTCTTTAGAGGTGAGTAAAATTGCAAAACATTTGACTGTCCCAGCTGACGTCTTTTTCCATCAGCAAGATAAACATTGCTCTTATATTCAACAAGGGTATGGTCTTCATAATCCTGAAATGGACTGTCAGCTAACCTGTACCACATGTCTTTCTGTGGAAAGTAACACAATGCTCTTTTCCCTCCACAAATGAATATTCCATCAATGTGAGTCTCCTGGCATTTCCTTGGTAACTGAGAAGCTCCCCTATCACTAGAACTCAGTACTGACTTCATTGCATCAACTACAAAATTCAAGCAAAATGTAGGGTTTTCAGTCATTAGTTCTTCTTTGACCAATGTATTCAGTACAAAGTCATGTGATATTGATGACAGGCGAATCTGGTGCAATAATCCTGGAATATGTTTTTCTCTTTCACTCTTATAGTAGGACACCCACTTGACAACTCCTTGGAAAATGTCTTCCTCGGCATTCACAATGACGTCATCACTAGACACCCACTCCATAACTTGCTTCATATCAAGATTCAGAAATTCCTCTGTTTCCATTACAACACTGAAATTTGCGTTGATCACTTCACGGCATTTTTCCTTCAGCTCCACCACCTCATACTTGTCAGCAAAATAATAATTGAAAAGACAGTTGTGTGTTGTCACATGCTCCTTCAAGACATTGGCCGCCATTGTTTTAAGGCTTGGCAAAAGAAGAAAATTTGCCGTGGCAATCAAATTGTGGGCTCTTTCCTCAACAACCGTGACATTCCCAGTGTAAATGTACTTTACCGCATCTTCCATAACAGATTCAGTGGCTTCTTCTAGCTCTACTTTGATAATTTGTT
The DNA here is from genome assembly GCA_942486035.1 of Porites lobata. Lineage (NCBI taxonomy): Eukaryota > Metazoa > Cnidaria > Anthozoa > Scleractinia > Poritidae > Porites > Porites lobata. Next base: position 1,870,940 of record CALNXK010000056.1, read on the forward strand.
CGTTGCTTTCTTTCATGTCGCTTGTCAGAAGTGTCAGAAAGAACGGGCTGGCTGCCGCTAAAACAGCTCTGTGAGCTTTGAACTCTTTGTCCTTTACTGCGATCGTCACGTCACAAAAGTTATCGTTGTTTCTCAGGATATCCAAACGCTCGAGAAGTTCTTGACGATGTTTGGAAGGATCTACAGACATCGATTCAGCCAGACACTCCATTTTGCAGGATGATGCGGAAGTGAACGTCCCTACCCATCACACATTGCGAGGAAACCCCTAACCGAGAAAGCACTGGGGAAATGTTGGTAACCAGATCTCACTCTGGCACTCTCCACAATATAGCGGATAACTGCGAGTATGTCGCCAATTTTCCTAAACTTGAGGATTTATGCGTTCAGTTCATCCGTGTTAATGTGAAATACTGGAAACCAGAACAATTTTTAGGTAAAATTTCATGATTTCTTTGATTAGTTTAAGATTGAACTTGTCTGTAATGCTATTCCTGTTTTTTTTTTCCAAGGAATTCCAGGACATGTTCTCCTACCAATTTTGGAAAACCTTGATCCTCTAGAGATTGAGAAACTTGAAGGCTCCAGTATTTTCAAAGCAATGAGTATGTTGGGAAAAAGTATCTTGTTAATAGAACTTTATACATTTAAAGTTTTATGTGGTATTTCTTTGAATACAATAAATTTTCCTGTCACAGACCAACTTCATGAGTCTGCACTCTGGTTCATCAATCTTTTTAACATTTTTTTATCTATTTCTTTCCAAAAACTAATTGAAAGGAATTGACACTAATCCACTCTGGAGAAATATTTATACTGCAAAGTGGCCAAGAAAGAGTAAGTGGCCTGAGGTGTACTTTAAAACAAAGGGAATCACACGAGAACAAGAACTTTGGAAGATTTATTACCTTCAAAGACTACTACAAGAGGCTCTTAATGGATGTAACGTCAGTGGTTTAAAAGTTTGTTCATCATCTGCAGGTACGAAATATGATAATAATGAACTGTTACTAGTAATAACCAACGGTTACAGAGTGCGAGCAACAATGATCGAAGGTCAAAATGCTTTTGCTCCAACGATGTGCTTTGGGTAAGTTTCACGTGACAGCTGGTCACAGCACGCATGATCAGGTTATGAGTGATATACATGTAAGCTCTGAATGTGTGTGATCAAATTGCATTAGGTGCATTCCATTTATTCTTAGTAGAAATCCAAACGAATGCTGGCTACATATGTGTGACGCACGCGTAAAAACAACAACAATTAGGATTGCAGGCTCCTATTGTACCCCACAATAATAAATCAGTGTTTGAAAGATAATGCCATTTAAATAACATGTTCGCTTCTTTTTCATTCCAGAAAGTGATAACTACAGATTGCAAAAGATAATTTCAGCCTGTCCAAGATATGCCGCATATCTTAGGCTTTATAATCCATCAATTATTTATCTGGCAAAGAACTGGGATATTGTTGAGCAACTTGCTGAGTGTGTTGAATTTCTAGAAATTTTCATGCTTAGAAACAATGGAGTTGAGCCACTGTGTCATCTCCTTCAAGTATTTATATCAAAGAGACTGAAATCTATTGGATTCTGTTTTTGCAAAGTAAACAGTGTTGAATTGTGGAGTAAAATATTTTGTTCCTTGTTACCATTAGAAGAAAATGGTTGCAACATTACTGACATAGAAAAGGAGGAAAGTGTTCCTTTTGAAGACAATGATAATCCTCATCAGTCCCTACCATGGAAATTAATTAATGAAGTGGGAAATTGCACATCTCCTCCAAGTGTCTCAGATGATGTCAACATTTATGAGTTTACTGATGATGACTTGTCAGTTTTTCCAAAGAGATGTAGAAAATTCTCTGAATCATCCTGGAGTAGTTGCACTGGATGTTTACCTCAGTTAGGCACAAGTGAAGCCTCTTCAAGTTCTAGTCCAGATCTCTTTGATGCAGTGTTTAGCTGCTGTAACCATGGACAGGATTGCAAAGAGGTCTCAAGAGAGCTTTTGCAAGTAAATGACAGTCAACAAGACACAGATAAAACCTCAGACCACTGTCAAGTTATCCCTATAGCTACTAAACCTACAAAGCCACTTTCACTGTTTCACAGTTTATCAAATGTTGGCTGCTCTTTAGTTCATTTTCATCTCCTTGAACTGTTTGTTAATAGTTTAAGATGGTGGACAAACTTAAAGTCACTGACACTTGAAGACAATGGTCTAAGCTTCCAGCCTCTGAGCTTATCACAGAAGTTAATGGATACACTCTATCTCCTCTGCGCACAAGGAAAACTGCATTGCCTGAAAATCGCAAATAACCTAGTGAGTGATAGCATCACAAAGTTTCTTGTGGAAAGATTAATTGGTTCATTTTGCTGCAACTGTAACCAAGAGTCTAAGTCTTTGACAAAGTTCAAACTTTCTTCCTTTCAAGTTTCTGAAGCCTTCTGTGCACATTTAAGAACAGCAATAAAAGATGTTTGTTTTTGTTCACTAAAGAATTTAGAGACATCTTCTACACATAAATCCAAGACAACAGATAGTGAAGATTCTATCGAATCAGAATGCATGGATCTGGGTATTTCCTTGGGAAGTAAAAGAAAAACAAAATTTCAGGACCCAGTTAAAAATAAGAGATTCACATGGCATAATGGCTCCTGTGTAAACAATGAAGCTGACAAATGTCAAGAAGACTGCATGATGAAGGAGACATGTTTTTGCCATGAAAGTTTCAATGAGCCTGGCAATGGTTACTTCAACTCCATTAACAGGAATGACAACTGTACAAACTCAGCTTTTGATCAGAATTATCCAGGATCGTTTGAAGCAGCATCAAACATGGCTAATTTCACAGAAATTCCAGCTTTAGATTCCAGTGAAATCATCCAGTTTAATGGCTGCAATTCCAAAGAGTTTGTTGGCATCCAAGAACTGCGATTGACTTGTCCAATTGGGGATAGAGGAGCAAGCTTGATCTCTGATGGACTGCAAAGTAATAGCTCACTTCTTTCTCTGAGTTTGGTCAATTGTAATATCTCAACTGCAGGGCTGGGAGACATCTTTCATGCCATAACAGGTACAACTATTTACACATTATGTAGTAACAACACTGACTATAATCCTGTTTAGAGATTAATATATTTTTTCTCAAAATATTTAAACAAGAGAGTGATTGGATAAGTGCAAAATATGGAAAAGACTTACCTTCCCCGACCCCTTGCACTCTCCATTAATTATTATCCCTTGGCTTGGTTTTTATTTATATATCAGCCTAATTTTACCGAAGAGAAAATTAATAAAAGGTACAACAGGCTATGACTGTATTAACATGCAGTATTGGACATAACCCTTCAGCCTTCAGACTTCTCTGAGACTCAAATTAATTATATAAAATCTAAACTTAGGAATTTACAGGGCTGAAATAATTATGTATTACATTTCCACTGTTGATCTCAGTTCTTCCATCATGGTATAATTTTGCTCTTTGATCAGGTCACAGCTCTCTGAAACAGCTGTCTGTCAAAGGCAACAGATATGATCCCAGTAGAAATAACAAGCTGGCAGAGATGCTAACAGTAAACAAAACACTCACAGATTTGAATCTCAGCAGTTGTAGACTCGGAGGTAAAGCTACATGTAAGAAACTACCTTAGTGTTGAAAATTTGCCGTTTTTCTGTTATGTGTGTTATTTGATGTTAGTTCTGCTTGGTACAAATGTATTAAATTTTTCTCCAAGTCGTGACGTGGTTTTATCCTCTTTTTAAAAACCGACATTTTTAAATTCCTATTTTTGTTATTAGAGCTGGGAAATGGTATTCAAAGATTTGATTAGAACCTCTGATCTGCAGGTTCCAGAACAAGCATTGTTGTTGTATGATTGTTGGTTTTTTTTTTTTTGTATAATTGTTTCAGTTAGGCATGCAACATGGGGCCTCCCACTAATGCTTTCACTCACTGAAAAATGGAAAAACCTGTTCTGCAAGCTTCCGATCATCTGTAAATACACTTTCATAAAAATAATTATTTATTTTATAATTATCAATGAAAGTTATATGCACACATCAGCACTTTGTAATTGTCACAGGACGGGAATGGTTGACAATGTAAGTCATTATAACATAAGCCTCATGTTTTTCATTCTTTATTCATTCTCAGTTTCAGAGTTCATCAGTGACATTTTCCATGCCTTGTGCATTAACAGCACCTTGACTAGCTTAAAGCTAGGAGAAAATGTTTTAGGTGAGCTTTTTCAAGTCTGTGTTGTCAAACCTCTATTAAATCATCAAAACCGTACAGTTCCTTGCATTCCCATGCAGTGCTCAGCCCTTTTTTCTCTTGTTTCCACTGCTTCGTCCTCTTTTAATAATAATTGCATTGTTGGATAATTTTCCCCTATTTCTCCTAATTCCAACTCCTTAGCACTCCAACTTGCCACCCTTTCCTTCTATGTCTCCCATACCCCTCCCATCCCTTATTCTCCCAAGGCCCCCCCCCCGGCCCCATTATCATCCTTCACTAATTTAATTTAATATACACTGTAGGTTTGATCTATTTTTACTTTGTCTGGTACACTGTCAGTTAACCTAGTGTTGTTATATTTAGGAGAATTTCCTCAGTTTAGAATATATAATATTTTCCAGCGTGATGTTAATCATCACCTGTAAACCTTTTTACTGCCCAAAAGTCAGATCATCTTTCCCAATTCCCCATTATTTTTATAAATGATAAGGGATTACTGGGGCCCATTTCTCAAAAGGCCCGGAAACTTTTTGGGACTGAAGGCAAATCTTAAAACCCAAACCTGTTGAATAGTAGCACAGTTCCTGGCCCATAAACCAATCAATTTTGCTTTGTTAACTGATAATTTCATTTTATTGTTTTCAAAATTATTGAAACTTTGATCTTGAATGTAAACGTGGCAAACACAAAGCAGCTTTCCGGGCCCAAAAAGTTACCAGGACTTTTGAGAAAGAGGCCCCTGGAGCTAAAATGTGTCTCGCAATTGTTTATTTCCGGGATTGTTAATGGAACACACCAGTCAGCTATTGGCTAGAGAGGTAGAATTATTTTTTTACGTGTCCCAAGTAACAATCCTAGAAGTGTTTGCTCTGCCCTAAGTTTCCTTTTCCTTTTTGTTTCTAAGGCGGCAAGTAAGGTGGCAGAATCCCTAAAAATCATTAAAAAGTGTTTACCATTGATTTACCTTATAATTGACCCTTTTTCAAGTTGACATGTTAAAAGGAAACAATGCCAGGCATCCTTTAGGAGCACTCCTGTGTTGTCTCTTTAACCTGCTGTGTGTTCATTGGCTTACGTTTGAATAATTCAAATAAATGGTTCATTTCTTTGAAAAAAAAAAAAAAAAACATCAGTATTATTGAAACACAGATTGAACTGCCTAAACCCCTATTAAGTAGCTAAACTTCCAGCAGACAAAATAATTCTCCAGCATTCCAGCAGTCAAAATTCACCTGGACGATCAAGCTACCTATACTTAGACAAAATAACATACATGTTAACTCTCCCGGATTATCCTGGAGTCTTCCGGATATGGCACCGATCTCCCACTCTCTCATACGGATCAACCACATCTCCTGCCTTAGTTTGAGATTTAGCACATTTTTAGCTCAACACGTGAATTTTTCTTATTCGCAACTTGCAATTTCTGGGGTATTTTTGCACATATTTATTCACTGACAAAGATTATTTCTGGCATCAAAACGATGATTGTACATTTTGATTGTATGTAAATTATTCATGTAAGACTTCAAATAATGTCCTAAGTCATTTCCATTGGGGGCTGGGTCAATTTGTCAGGGGGGGAATGAGGGGTGAAAAAAATAGAGTCTCCAGATTATAGATCTCCAGAGGCTGTCATCTCTGAAATAATAGTGTCATTCAGTACAATCATGTAAGTAAACAGTGTTCTCACCAGGCAGGAGCCTTGCGGGATTCACAAGAAAGTCTGAGACGGCACATAGTAAGCTGAGAAGATGCACCCGTTAGGTTGCAGGGGGATGCTACGAGTCAAACAGACTTTAGAACACCTGCAGTTAAATAGTTTTAATGGTCAAGCTAACACCCCATCACTTTGCTTGGTCGAGAAACGTGATCTCAAAAGATTTAAATTGGTCCCACGTACATTGCAAATTTTGATAGTATGTAATTCATGAAAGACTTCATTATAATGTCCTTAGTCATTCCTGTTGGGGGCTGGGTCAATTTGTTGGAGGGGGGAGGGGGGGACTGAACTTCCCATAAGAAAATCTGAGATGGCACATAAAAAGCCAAGAAGATGCACTTGTTAGGGCGCAGGGGCATGCTATGAGTCAAACTGACTTTTAATAGAACATCTGCAGTTAAATATAGTTTAAATGGTCAATGTAACACCCCATCATTTTGCTTGGTCAAGAAACATGATCTCAAAAGACTCAAAGTACTTACAGTCAAACCAAGTCAAGCGTCCCCCCCAAGAAGCCATTAATGAATTTATTATTCAAAAGTTGAATCCGTTGGTAGTTGTAGATTTCAGATTGATCTCTGCACTCTTGCATGTG
>CALNXK010000056.1:1882500-1940000 GCA_942486035.1 Porites lobata
GGGAGAAGGAGAGCGGGGAGGTCAGATGGACAGATTCAAAGTTCAACACTGGACATAAGAACAACTAGAGTGAACAATGACTTAAACTTACACATGGTTGCATTAACATTGTTTTATACCTAAAAAATACCTTTGCTGCGATTAAATGCACTCTTATAGTGGTTTATTAATAAGCCTAGTTAATTCCTAATGAATTCTCCCACTTCTTAATTTTTCCCTTAGCAATTTTTCTAAAGCAATGTTATTGCAATGAGGTGTAAACATCACACGTGTATAGCAAGGGATGGGGGAGGGGCAAAAGCTGCTTTTTTATGTTCCTGTTATTGTAGCTGCCATCTTTGATTTCATGACAGAGGAAGATTGGGGAGAGCAACCCTCACAGTAGGTGCTAGGTTGAAAGAAGGAGAGGGTGAGGGGAGAGAAAAAAATACTCTCAACTCTCCCTCTCTCTCTCCGCCCCCTCCCCCGCTCCCTTTCACTCGCCCCATTTCATCCTCTCTTGGAGTTTCAACATGGCACTTTTGTGACAAAAACATTCGTGCGCCCAAAGAAAACACCTGCTTTGGAGGCTAACAGCCTTCACAAAAATAAGATTTTCCCTGGAATGTAGCAATGGTGTTTAAATCCTCAAGTACTATAATGCTATGTTCAATAAAAAGTCCTCTTTGTCCTCTGGTAGTTCATGAACAAAACTGCTCCTCTCCTGCTTGTTAGGGTTGAATTTATCCCTCACACTTATTTCCAGTTTTTTATCATCCTCACTCATTTCTTCACCCTTTTTCATGGCATAGAAAAAGTAATGAAAGGAGTCACCAAAAGGCTGCATAGAAATTGACCAACCATAGTGTGACTTGGCCAGGAAAGCTTCCTGAAATGGGGCTGTGAAAATGTTACTGAAATAAAGTGTCCTCCATGTCTTAAAACTTGGGAAATCTGTTAAAAGGAAAAAAGAAAAATGGCTGATAAAAATTACACTGTATGACTATAATCAATACCTAAGACAAATGTACTTCTTTCAGTGTAAACCTCCCTGTAAATTCCAGTTTAAATTTTCATACTGTTGTGGGCTCAACATAACAGCTGGAGAATGGACAATGTCTGGCCAAGATGACCATTTGTATCATCTGTATCATGGAAAAATTGCAGGAGTGATTGCATCTAATATCCGACCCACTAAATATCTTACTTGAAAAATCGATCCCACAGTACCACAGCCATGTTCAGTAGTCAATGAATACTTAAATGTAAGTGAGTAAAACGAGTGCTTTTGCAGTCCCGCAATCTCACAGTCCCTGAGAAGTTAATATTAAGAGGGTATACAACTACTGCTGCCCCAGTCTTGCAGGTAACTAGTGCACTTATAGAACAAGGTATACTAGTGCTCCTGCAGCTCTGCACTCCTGCAGTCGATGTCAGAATTTATTATGCAAATCAGACAACTGGGGGACCGTGGGAGCAGTTTTGTTAAAATTGTATATTGAGTGGGTCAGGTATTCTGCCAATCCAGCCTAATTTCAGAAAAATCAGATTTTAAAAGTTAAAACAAACATTTCCTCTTCCACTCCTCCATTACTCCAACAGGGCTGTCAACACTCCCGGATAATCTGGGAGACTTCAGATTTTAAACCTTTTCCCCTGGTCTCCAGATTAGAGTCTGAAATCTCTCGGATAATCGCCAAAGTTTGCCATTTCTTGTAGATTTGACTCTCCGACAATGAAATTTCAAATATTTTGCATTGTTTGAGCTATTTTTCTGTTAACATTGAACATTTCCTCACAAACTCCGGTATGCCTTTGTAATATAAGCAATAATGTGATTGGTGGGAAGTAAACCAATTAGGTCAAATGTTACAATTAAAACAACATCTTTTTTGCGCTTTTTTTTTTCCAAAAAATGACTTCATGTGCCCTGCATTATGATGTCATCTATCACCCACTCCCCATCAATTCTCAATATTTGAAGACGTGGGGGGTTGACAGCCCTGTTCCAATGACAAATTATATTTCCATTCGGGTCAAGTTTTTGTGGTCCAGTCCAATACAAAATTAAATATAAGCTTAAATTTTCAAAAGCTGTTCAGGATTTATAACTTCTCACCTGAGACAAAACACAATCCATAGTATTCCTGGTGCCTTCCGATGGATTCCAAACATCCTTTTCCTCCACCAGAAGAGCATCAAGTGTTGCCTTCTCAACAACAACATCAAATGAACATGGAGCAAAGGACATGTTAGTGATATCCATTACCATCCAATCCATGTCAACCAAGCGTTGGCATTTCCTCTTCATATTATTTATAACTATTGACGAAAAGTCGATATTGACAATATTCCTATATCCATCATTATACATATCTTCGCTGAGCATACTGTTACCGCATCCTAACATCAATATGCGATCGCTTTTTCTCACGTGCTTGCATAGCAAATCTTTAAAATTACCATAGCTTTTGCACCACTCAAATGTTTCTTCTTTTGAAAAACGCGTGTCCCAGTACTCTTTTAGCTTGTAGCTTGAATTTTCCTTTGGTAAATCCATCATATTAAAAGCGCAAAGGATTAAAGGATTCAAATAAAGTTTTTAAACAAAACTTTCCGACTGGCCGCCATTTTTACTTTCTGCCTTTTCGCGAATTACCGCTGGCTACGCCAACTGCTCCGTTCGAACAAAAAAACAACGCGAAAGGCGTCCACTGGGCTAGCTTGGGCTGAAATAGAAATAAGTTCCTATGCAAACCCTCTCGACACTAAGGTCGTTTAGCACTTACAAGCAGTTTCCAGAAAATCTGGTTGGGGAGTAAATGTAACATGAAACATGAATTCTACGGTAAATTCGCAATTAGAACTCTTAGATTAACTCAAATTATGTGGAAACAGAATTTGAGTTCAATGTGTTATTACTTAATACTGAAGCTCTTTGGAACGGTTTTTTACGTCTGCTTATTTTAACTTAACTTACACTTTAACTTTATTATTCCATCGCTCATAAAGTACAAACTCAGTAAAGCCAAAGCCGGGGGCTTATACGGCCTGTGGTCAGAATAACAGAAATTATTTTATATAGAAATGAAGACTGTAGGCTAAACTACAAAACTAAAATAAGGTACCAAACTGAAATTAAATAAGTTTACATGCATGCAGTCCTATAACAGTCCATAACTAGTGACAAATAAACTAACAATAAACTATGAGAATCCTGCGCTAGTTCAATTTAGGCTTAAAAAGTGAAGTTTTAGTTTCTTTTTGAAGTTAGTAGTGGTAAGGCTGATTTTCTTCAGACTGTTCAGGTGCCGTTTTCGTTCTACCCAGGTTATTCTTTCCGCTTTCCCCTTAACAAACCACCAGGCACGTAATGAACAGATCAATCACTGTCGATTATATTTTACTTTTTATTGATTAATTCAACGCTCATGCAGGCAAATAACAATACTCTAGACTACTTAGGCAGGGGCACCCAACGACAATTTCGGAAGAATATCTGTTCGGAAGACGATTTTAGATCTAGAATTTTCGAAACATTTGTTGTAAAATTTCTTGCTTGCCTGCCTCTGCTACGATTTTCGAACATCCAAAAAATGGTATATTTGCCTATTTTTAACAGATTTTTACCCTAAAAAGGTCACCTAAAATTTTCGGAAGCCTTTCTTCTGGCTGAAATTTTCGAAAAGGTAAGTTTTGATCCCTATAATTTTTGGATCACTAGACTTTCAGCTAGGAAATCCGAACAGATGAAAATTTTTTAGGGGATAAAAAGATGCCTATATCTACCGTTTAAATACTAAAATACGTTTAACAATGCTATGTTTAAGTGGTTTTGAACTATATTCTAGTTGGGTGCCCCTGCATAGGCGGAGCTTTGATAACGTGCGCCTTTACTGGCGGACCTAGCTCTTTTCGCTTCATTTTGTCTCAAAACCACTGGAATTAACCTGTTGACAAGGAAATACTATTGGAGATAAAGATGGGTAACAAAATAACTCCTATACTGCAACCTACGTTTGACCAAGTAAGGTAAAGATATAATAGCGCTTAAAAGGACAGCAAGTCTCTAAATTGTGGTGGCCATGGCTAATTCATCATCTATACTAGGTTCATGATGTTACAAACAAACCATCCTCTGTTTCTGTTGTTGAAAAAGTTTGACCGGTCTCAAACTCTGCGCAACAACACGCAACAACATGCAACAACTACCCAACTCTTGAGGAAGAAAAGAGCTGCATGATATGGAACAAAACAACGGGCCTCCACAAAGGTACAAAAGCTCCTGACGACGGTCGACCATCGCTCCTCGCTCCAAAGATGTATTGTTGCTCAGTCGGAGTAATAGTTGCATTGTATCATAGGTGTACTTGTACTCAGTAAAAACAGGAATAGAGAAGATTGAAACGAAGGACTTCAGAGCAGTGGAGTTGCGCTAGAACGTGTTTAAGGCCTCCTTTCCACCATTTTTTTTTAGATACTGGACCCTAAATGCGGATGCAGGAGGGAACAACATTTCGCGGGAAGGTATAACCTTAAAAAAGCCCAAATTGTGAATTCGATGTTGCCCTAATCAATGGGAGTTGGAGGCTCCTGGGTTATAGGCTCCTGGCCAGTTGATGTAATAACAATTGCAACATATCAATGCAAGGCTTTGTTTGGGTTATTTTCTTTAAACAGCAAAAAAAACCTTTTGTTATCCAGCTCAGTTAGGAAACTGCGGATTGATGGTTTCATTTTTTCAGCTCCAAAGGACTCAGATAATCACTGGTCACCTCGACGCTACTCACTGAAGCTCATATATCGTTCGTATCTATGTATGGTCTTGCTCCTCTGCTGATGAGTATTTACAACAGCTATTCAGGCTATTAAAAGGTCGGGCGAAGATTGTATGTTAACGAACGTTTTCGTTCAGTTAAGCTAACTTTATCTTATAAAAAAAATAACACTGAAATGTGCCTGACACAATATGGAGGCTTTCCATGCTTGACGTAATGCGTAGAAATATGAAGTCAAAATTGAATAGAAATAAAAAAAAAAAATTAAGCATCTTGTTAAAAGGTCGTTATATCTAGGTCAGAGCATCATCATTTGTGTTCTATGATGGGTACTAGGTTTTTAAAGAAAAACTTCATTTCACCTTTGTTTTGAATTGCTAAACGAGGGTGTTTGTTGTGCTAATCAGTGGCCTTTTTAAAGCAATTGTAAGGTAAGAGTCTGAGTATTCATTTACAGCGAAACTGATTATATGCGAGAACTGAAAGCTCTATTATAGTAGAGTTCATGGTCAAATTCATTTGGCAGAACAACTTGCCAAGGGGCTTCATGGCACTTTAAAAATGACCCCTGGAGAGCTGGATTTTTGGTGCTCAAAGGGCAAAAACTATTTTATCGCTAAAAAATAAATCTTAAAAGGAAGAAAGCAATACCTTTTTTGACAGTTATTATTATTCATTCAAAATGTTTTGCCGTTTCTGATTGGCTCCAATTTCCCGGCTAATTCTTCATAACCAGCTGGCGCTTACCACATTTGGAGGATGCGAGCAATATACCATCGATTCCATGGTAATTTGATTTTAATTGGAAAAGAGGCTGCTTGTACAACTGTGAACTGAAAAATGGCGTTCACAGCTATTTTAAGACAAAATGGCTGAATTTCTGACTTAATGCGAAATACGCTAAACATATTGCTTGATGGATGTTATCTAATTTTTGAGGAGTATTTACAAGGTAAACCATCTGTTGATATCCTAAAAAGGTGCCGTGAAGAAAATCTACGAGGAGGTAAGCATATGTTAAGAATTTAGAAATATTTTGAATGAAGATATAATAAAATAATTAATGAATTCGGCTATTGTACGATGTGAAGAATTATGCAGATCTCAGAGGATGTTATCCACCATGATCTGCACAATTCTTTACATCCTACTCAGTCTCATTCAATAATTGTTATGAGGCTGAAAATAAACAGCCAAGATGTCGCGCCTGGAAAAGAGGTTGATCGATGGCATATTTTTCTGAAAACGAGGCTGCTTAGACAACATATCATCGAACCGCGTCTAACAAATATGGTAAGCGCCAGTTGGTTATGAAGAATTAGCCGAGGAATTGGAGCCATTAAAAAAAAGGGGAAATATTTTGAGTGAATAATAATTTGGATAATGACATGGTTAACAAATTACACGTTAATTTTGGAGCAAAATTTAAGCATTAATTTATGATTTTACAAGTGAAATTACAAACTGAGATTGCTATTAACGTTCCGTATGTCTCAGAGCCAAGAAGGCGTCAAGGTTTTAAAATGTTATGAATAAAGATGTCAGGGCATTAAAAGACGCTTTCGGAAAAAAACACAAGAAGAAGAACGTCAAGAAAGATTACAACAGGTATTCTGAAGAAAATTTCAGAAATTGGGAATTTAAGCCAAAATTTATGCTCAAAACGTTTCAGTGTGTGTGAAATTCTCGATACGATAAACAAGTCAAAATCAAAAGTCATTGATAAATAGTAAACTTGCGAAATTAGGGAATAATGTAAATTGCCTTTTGTCAAAATTCTAATAATAATTCTATTTTTAATTTTTTTTTTTAGGCTCGTAAACTCGCATTTTTGAGAGCGGGGCTTCATGTTACTTTTCACATCATATTACGATGATATAGCAACCGTCTGCCACCTTACTTTGTAAGAACCCTTCCTACTTCTCCCCTTTAACATAAAAGGTGCACAATGGTCAAAAACAGCTGATTAAAACTGTATATTTATTGGTGAATTTAACACTGACAAATTATACAGCCGCACTTAATGATGAGGACTTTGATAAGCAGCCAGGGCCAATGCACCTACTTCTCTTCAGTTTTATTCTGTCGAAACCTCTGGAATCAACCTGTACATAAGAAAAAAATTAAAGGCAAAGTTGTGTAGACAGTACGTGTACAGTGAAAGCTATATTAAGTGGACACCTTCGAGACCTTCCCAAGTGTCCGTTTAATATAGGGTGTCCGCTTAATAGAGGTTTTTACTTTCAACGTTTACCCTGTACTATGATAAAGTTCCGTGTTGTTGAGGAAACTAAGGATGCTTTGCAGTGTACTTTGTGCAAGACTTCCAGTCTAATCGACAGTTTGTTGACAGCTAAATGTATTGATTTATCTTTATTAATCGACTACAGTACCTATTTTAAGGACGTAATCCACTAATGCTATTGTGAATTCAGTCCAGTGTCCGCTTTATAATAGAGGTTAATAACAATAGAAATTAGCCAAACACAATTTATTTTGGTGTCCGCACCCGCTTAACAGAGGTGTCCGCTGAAGAGGGGTTCTTTATAAAGGGAAATATAAAACGTTAATTTCGGGACCCGACTTAGTGTCCGCCCAATAAAGGGTGTCTACTTAATTGGGGGTCCGCTTAATAGAGGTTTGTATTTAAATTCCAAGCCTGCTCGCCATTAGAGTTCCAGTAGCTCAGTGGGTAGAGCGCCCGAACTGGAACTCGGATGGCCGTGAGTTACACTATTTATCTCAATTCGTTGTGACCAGGGCTAGTGCTTCAAAAGTCTTATACGAGTCTATTTTCGGTGCCAATTAATCGTTTAAATTAATTTACTCAGATGACTGTACGACTGTTCGAGAAGATTATATGGATTCTTCTGGTCCAATGCAGTGCGATCCTGACGACTAAGGGTTGATTTCCACTGTCGCGTAATTTTTACTTCCGTAAATAAAATAGACGCGATGTATGAAAAGCCGCGCGCAGACGTAAAAGTTGCGCCAGGTTCGACTGTAACGTTTACACGACCTTCCATATATTACCCCTATTTTACTTACGCGAGTAAAATTTACCTGCGTACAAAATTACTCGACAGAGGAAATCCACCCTAAGAAATCGAAATTGCTTGAATAGAACTGAAATCTTTTGTTTAGGCCGGTTTCATTATAATCGTCGGCCTTCTATTTAACTTTCCAATACTGTCTCAAAAAATCGAGGCGCTTCTATTTATATGCCAAACTAGGCTCTAACATTTACCTTTGACTCCAAGAGAAACAGACATGTCATTCTTCAAGCATAAATGGGGGGAAGTCTTGCAAAAAGGTGGAAGATACGGTGACATTAACAACTGGTAGAAGTTGTTCTTTATTGTGTCCTGGACGTTAGGCGCATCTCCATCAAAGTAGAAATATGGAAAGTTCTTCATCTGAGAATTTACATCAACTGCAACAAGGTTTTAGAAAAAGGCAAAAGTAAGGAAAAATCAGCATGAAAAGAACGTTATCATTTATATGAGCGGTTCAATAAACGGGTTGCATTGGGTATTGGCAATTGCGTACTGCGAACCAATTGTTTGGCAGTCACTCAGGCAGATCATTGCAGTGAGTTCCGTATACCTAATTGCCCAATTACCGATGACCACGTCAAAGCAATCTTTATTGAATTACGTACATACAGTAGGGAGCTTTTGGTTGTGTTGACGCTATACCATAGCTTTTGTGCCGGCACGAAATCCATATACCGGTTAGGGCTCCTGTTTACTCAGAATGGTGATTTCGGCGGATTTCTCAGTGTAACTGATGGAAGCTGCGCCGTGGGGATCTCTAAAGTGAAGAGTCTCATATCGGGTAGGTGTTCATACTTTAACAGATAACTTTTCGTGTCGGTACGAAAAGCTATATGGTATAGTGTCAACGTGACCTAAGGTCCGACGACGGCGGCGAAAGCGTCGGCTAAAAGGCGATGTCGCTTTCTTTCAATCGGCCGTCGCGATTATTCCTGTTGTAGTTAATTTGTTTTCTCAGGTAACTTTTTATTTTGCTTTTGTTCCACCTTCATCAACATACATTACCACACCCAAAAACAAAAGAAAAACAAAATCACCTGAGACAAAAAAAATTGACTACAACGTTCCAACTCACTTCGTTGAATGTATCCGAACTCTCCTGGAGCTGAATTCATAAGAACAATATCCAAGTTCACAAGAAAAAGAAAATTCATCGTCGCTCGCTTCCTCCATAGAAGGTAAAATCAGGCACTTTTACGTCGTAGTCGTACAGTGACAGCAAAGAAATGCACAAAATTAAAAAGCGTAATGCAAGTGCGGAGTTGTTGTTTGCTTTTAAACCTATTGCTTTACGCCCCGTCCACACGTATCCGGAGATTTTTGTATCCGCAAATTTTTTTATGCGGATACACCTAGCGTCCACACGTGTCCGCCGTATACGCTCGGTGTATCCGGAGATTTCTGTATACGCTCTCCAGAGTGGAAATTTCTGTATACGCTGTGTATCCGGATACGTGTGGACGCTCGTATCCCGTGTATTTTTGTATACGCTGACGTCACAGTAGTGACAGTCTTTGTAATGCGCATGCTCTGTTGACTAATCCTTCGAGATGTCCGGATACGAATCGGATACGTGTGGACGGTCGTATACGATTCGTATACGCTACGTGTGGACGCAGATATTTTTGTATCCGCATAAAAAAAATTTGCGGATACAAAAATCTTCGGATACATGTGGACGGGGCCTTATTGACGTTCCCGTTGCCGTCGCCGTCGGCGCAATCTGATCGTCCCAATCTGATTTAATTTATTATTTTAAAGAACGGTCACCTGGTTGTTTGACCCATCTACATGGGCAAACCGATCTGGTTCACCGTTTGGGTAAACCAGTTAAAGCAAATGTCAGGACTGATACAGTATTTCGTCCCGGAATTCGCATTTACCATCTGCACAAATCACTTCCATTTGCCAAAACATAGCCGCAGAAGCCTGAAACTGGTATCAAAGATGGCATCAAAGGAATTGGTAATAAATTTCCGTTCGGAACATTCTGATCAGCAAGATCGGACTACCTTTGAAGTAATTCCGGTTTCTCCGGAAAATTTTCCGCTGAAATGACTAGGAAAGTCTTGTTCGTTTACATTTTAGTCGGATTCTCTGGAAAATTTTTGTAAATGGCAAAGAATCGATATTTTAAAGTCAGCTGGTTATTTCAGGTTACAATACCGTTTTCTAGTTATATTGTATGTACAGTGTATTATGTAAACGTTGGTAAACAAGTAGGAGTGTTTTATACACATCATTCCAAAATGGCTGGTACTTTTCTTTAATACTTCTGTTACGTGTAATCAATCCCTTGTGCTTCGATTGCATCTGCAGAATTGAAAATGAATTTTACCTTTAAACAAGCGTTCAATCATAAAGACGAAATAAGAGCAAAATTTGACGCCATTTTCACATTTTTTGAGGTTTAAAGTTTGAGTGTCTTGACAAGAATCTGCACTGTTTTGCTGTTGAGTATAAAAACATATAAGGCTGACTAAAACGGGACACTCTGTTTGGCTTAATAAATAGCCTTGTAAATAATAAATGGAACTTTAAAGGCTATTTGTTATCTTTTTAAAAAGCTAAGAAGTGTCTTCACATCAATTTAATTCCAAAAATAATATGTAATGGTCTAGTTTTGTTATTTAAGACTATATTCAAGCATTGCATGAAACTGTTTCCTGTAGTCTGTTGGAACAGACGGTAAGTTGAAAAAGTTGACCTAAAAATCACCAAAACATTTATAACGGTTAGTGCTCCCTGAGGAAACTTGTTTCATATCGCCTCCATTACTCTTAAGGAGCATTTTGTGCATAGACGTACGGACAATGTTTTGCCGGGGGGGTGGGGCGGGGGGGGCAGTAAACCATTTGTCCAAAAAATTCTTGCAAGTTGCCCAATTTTTTACAAAAAGGTCGAAAAGAAACGAGGGCCATACGATGCAACAACATAGGTCGTACTGGCATGTGGAAAGTGGCTTGATACAGTTTTTCAGGGTCAATACCTGCCAAGTTTAAGCATAAACTACGTCGCCAAAAACAAACATTTGGAAACATTGCCACCACAGTCGTGTTACAGAGATAAAAATGAAAAAAAAAAATTAGACGAAAATTTGTCATGATCAGGGTTGCAATGACATCGAAGTTGTCATAGCAACGAGATGACGCCATTACCTATTATACTTGCAGCAATATTTCTTACTGGGAACTGTTCTTACAAAATAGTTCACGGGAACTTTTTCCTCCAGTAGTCGCCTTGATGTTCGTGAAGTTAAAACGAAATATGTAAGAGCGTTATGGAGATATTTTGGAATGACGTTTTTATCGTTAGAAATACGGTAAAAAGAGGAAAATCTTGATGTTTGGCCGTTATCTGAAGAAAACGAAGAGCTTTGACACACAATTTCACCTCACAGTAGTTTCAATCTTTTTAAAAACTTTGTGTGAAAGGTCAAGGAGAAAGCTCCTGACCAATTGCTACAAAGAAGGATGATTAGTATGTATCATGGCGCTTTTGTTAGCGATTTTGTAATCATTTCGGTTTACTTCAACAAATTAGTGAATAATTTTTAAACCGCTCGATAGATTTTTTTAAAAAAACTAAGATTCTTCTCGTAATTTAAGTTGAGAATTAGTCAGCCACTTCTTCACTTTCAGACCCATTGCTGAAGTTATCTTCCATACACTGTTCTACGAGCGGAGGTGATTCTAGAAAGTTATGCCGAAGTTTACTGTAATCAATTCACGACTGGAAATAGCCCATTTTAGCTAGTGCAGTGCAGTATACAGTGCCCAACAATAAAAAAATCAGCATGTGATACCCTTCCCTTATAACCAGAAAACTCATCACGTGCTAGGCAACCGCTCTCTCGTGTGAATGTAACTGGATTATTACGCAGACTTCAGGTTAAAATGGAAAAAAATTACTTCTTCAAAATAATAATAAAATAAACATGGAAACGTCTTTAAAAGCTGGCTTTGCCGAAATTTTCTCTTGCTGCCCAAAAAATCTCAGTTGCCGAAAATTTGGGGGGCCCCCGGCCCGTATGCTTATGATTTTGTGTATGATTTTTTGTTTTTTACATGGCACTGGCTACACTGGACTGGAGTGACGTCTTCAACGCGGTAGACATCAACAAGGCGGTCGAGGTGCTTGAGGAAAAGATTCTTGCAGTGATGGATAAGTGCATGCCGCAAAAATCCGTCCGCATGTCATCGCGTGACCCAGTTTGGATGTCCCCATTAGTCAAGTGTATGCTGAGGACTAAGTCCCGTATATCATTAAACAACAAGGAACGCCTGTCTTTATTTAACAAGCGCATTTCTGAGGTGATAACCGAGAACAGAAGAAAACCGGCTGTCATTGGTAGCGGTGATTGGTGGAAGGGCGTGGACGCCCTATCGCAGCGTCGCAGGTCATCGTCGATAAATTTGGACAACAACTCTCTCGTTCGTCTGAACGACTACTTCGCCAACTGCGCTATGATGACAGCTGCGTCAGACCTATTGATATGGATATCCCGGACAGTGTAAAGCCCCCGGAAATATCTGAGCGGTGTGTGTGGAACACTTTAGTTCATGTAAAGAAAACGGCAACAGGACCAGATAACCTCCCGTGCTGGATCTGGAAAGACTGTGCTGAGCTACTCACACCTGTTGTTACTCACGTTTGGAATTTGTTGCTGTCTACTCATACATGGCCGGACTCTTGGAAGAGGGCAAATGTTAATCCTCTCCCCAAAGTGGACATGCCTGTAGAGGACTCAGACCACCGTGGTATCAATGTTACTCCCGTTATTGCACGGTTGTTTGAGAAGGTGGTGCATCGTACGCAAGCACAGTCAGTCATTGAGAATAATCTGAGCCACACCCAATTTGCATATATACAGGCGGGTAATTGCACAAACGCTTTGCTCACTATCCAGCACCAGACATACAAGTATTTAGACAGTAGTGACTGTAGCGCAGTGCGAATTTTTACTATGGACTTCAGTAAGGCCTTCGATTTTGTGAACCATACTATTTTGTCTGCCAAACTGAAACAGCTACCCCTAAATCCGTACATTATCAGTTGGTATCAGCGTTTCCTCTATGCAAGACAACAACGTGTTGTTAGCTATAATTTTTTAGGACATTCGAAATCTGTCAATAGAGGAACCACGCAAGGTAGCGTAAGCGGACCGTATCTTTTTAATATATTTTTGAATGACTTGGAGATTTTCTTTAATGGTTGCCCTGTTCTTTTTAAATATGCCGATGATTCCACTATTCTTTCGCCTATCACTATACGAACCGCGACCCGTCTGCCGACTTAGTAGGACAGTTCTTAACCTGGTGTAAAGACAATAAAATGGTCTGCAACCCTTGTAAAAGTAAAGAGCTGGTTGTTAGAAAGAAAAATCACAATGTACTCTACTCTCCAATTAATAATATTCCTCAATGTAACAGCATCGTTTTACTAGGAGTAACTCTACAGAGTGACGGGAAATTTAATGAGCATGTAAGAACGAAGCTTGTCAAAGCAAACAAGTGTTTACACGTCCCACGAACACTAAGAAAGGAACACTACTCTCAGGAAGAGATAGATCACCTTTTTATATCTATTGTTTTACCTAATTTTAGCTATGCGCTTGCAGTCTATGGGGCATCGGAGTCCGATCTTACGGTTATACAAAATTTTTTAGACCGATGCCATAAACGCCGTTTTATTTCATTTTCAGTTTTTATCAAGAACCTTTTAAATAAAAATTTTAAAGAAATTAATATCAACGGATTGCCACCCCCTGAAAGATATCATTCCTGTCCAGAAGACTTATGTACATAATCTTAGGAAAAAAGGCTGCGCACGCTTGAAAATTAATACACAGCGTTTTATGAACACCTTTGTAAATAGGTTGATATTTAAGCTCCATTTATTGTAATGACATACTTTTTTAATATATATATAATATATATATATATATATATATATATGTAGATATTTTTATCATACTTTTTTATCTTCCGTATTATTGTAACATGAGATATGTAGTTTTATCTTTTGATGAAATAAAGACTCATTATTATTGTTATTATTATTATTATTGAAGGCACCAAGTAATGACCTCACCGCAAAATAAATTCTTGACATTGCCATTTTATTTAAGGGTCAAACAAACAAATATATTACGAACATTTAGAGACTTACCAGCACAGTTTGGCCCGGGAGTACCTCTTTTAAAAGGATGGAAAAACGAAAAACTTTCCCACACTCCACTCGAACAGTAATACAGAAACGGTGGGTTAGATTCAAAATCAGTACCAGTGCGACACATGACTGCGCAAGGTGTATTATCATCTTTCGTTGCACACACCAGGGCACCGTTACGAGGAGGAGTAAAAGGAGTACACCGTTTTCCTGTGAAGGCAAGAGGAACAACAGAACTTGTATCCCTCTGGACGTTTAACAGTATGGTTTGCAAAAATAAAATGGATTTTAGGTAGATATACGAATAATTGTATTATTAAACTTACGACCTGGTCACTGATTTTGAAACAATTGACCTGGCTATTGCCATTTTTCTTTAAGAAAATCGTAGAAAACTGTTTTTAGATTCTTTGGAAATGATGAGGTCTACAACAATAAGGACACGTAAACTTCATCATTTCTTAACAATTTTGGTATTTGAAAGAATAAATTCTGGTTTCAAAATCTCGGATTTTAGTCTTGTAGCTTCTTGTAGCTTTTCAGTAATAACGCTCAGTGTTGTCACGTGAATTAGTCACGTGACAACAAATGATTAAAAATTGCGGGAATTTCTTAGCCCCCATCTCTGTCTAGGACTGGGCGCTACCGTCTGATATGGATGACTTCCTTGATTTTTCTTTTAATGTCCAACGTCTTTTGGTCAAGGATCTTACCCCCTCCCCTCCCCCCAGCTGATTTCAGGGTTGGCTTTGGACTGGTGTTCCCAGACTGCGCATCTGCGGATCTGCCGATCTGCGGATGTTGTTTGTTTTTAATGTTCGCCCAATCTCCTCCGTAGAGCCCTAGCTGTCTCCCCTATGCTGATGAAGACTGTGCGATACAGTGGAAAGCTACAAGACTAAAATCTGACGCTTTGAGACCAGAGTTTTTTCTCCACCAAAAGTAAACCTTGATGTATTCTTCATGCTTTAACATTTAATTGTGGTCACGTGACATTTCATGCGATCAAAAATTTAAAATGAAGGAAATTAGCTAGTTTGCGTGTTTACTTTGTTTGGGTAAATAAATTGACGTTTCTGATAGAGGGTAAACATAGACGAAGCCTGCCAAAACACGTCTTGTTAACAATATAAAATTATTAAGTTTCAAAATTATCCCTCTGTTTCAGCTTGCAAGACCCAAGCTCGCTGGTGTAAAATACTAAGCAAGCAAGAAATGTCCGCACCTGTTAAAAGCTTTCAATCAAATATTAGTAATTCATAAAAATGTTTTCATTTGATAGTAACTTACTTTTCAATGTTATTTTGAAAGTGCAGTTTTCGTTCTTGTTGTCGGATTCATCCGATGCGGTATATACAACATAATAGACACCAGGAACAGGAAGGCTAGTTCCACTTTGTATGTTTGAAACAGCAGAGACAACCTGGCCCGAATTATCGGAGAACACTGGCTCCGCCCAGCTCACTCTTGCATGAATGTTTTTCTCTTCACGCACAATGTCCCCCGGGCATTGGCTAAACGTGGGTGGTTCAGTATCTACGATTAAATACAATTGAAAAACAAATTATAACAGAGGTGACGGTTCCTAACAAGTTTTTCGGGACACGGGATTTCCCCTATTTGAAGCTCGGGATTCGGGATTTTAAAACATAATCGGGACGAGATTCGGGATCGAAAGTATGCGTGGAAAGTGGAATGCCAAAAATAACTCGCGGGATTACGGGATTGCACAAAGTTCTGGGACGGGATTACGGTATTGAAGAATCCTATAGGGGATTGGTGATTTCCTTTTCCTAAAAGCATTCTTCAGATTATCGATTAAGTAGATATGAAGTTCCCTTCACCTTCAGGAAAGTACATAAAAATAAAAGTACTTGATTTCAGCTGATGCAGAACTGATGTCAGAGTGCTCAATAGAAGAACAAGAGCGAGAAGGCCAGAAGAACAATGTTTTTTCAACTGAAGATTTGACTAGGCATTTATTACTATATAGTTTCGTACTAAACGATGGTGTAGCACTCTTCAGATAAAATTGCCTAAAAAGTAGATTACAACAGTACGCTGATTATAATGCGGTTACTACGCGGATACAACGCTGTTTCTATGGGTTCTTTATGTAACAGAAGAGGACTTGAAATTTGTCACCAGAAATTTGCTAGCGTGGCTAAATGCGACTTACAGATTCGAAAATATTTCTCCCACAGACATAAATTACACGGTTTGGAAGAGGGGTTATAGGCGATAGCCTGCTTCAAAATCTTCCAGGTGATTCGAAAGTTAAAAAGACAAAAGTGATTATAGAAGATCTAAAATCGCTAAGGCCGATAAATATTGATAATAAATCAAAACAGTCATATACCTTTTTCCAGGATGGTGGCAATTATAGTATTCATTTGTCATGTTATAATTAAATAGACGATTTTACAGTTTTGTACTTAGTCCGTTGAATGGAAGCGAGGTACGATTGTTACACTGACTCAGGATAAAGCAAAATGTTGAGCCTTTACTCGGAAATTCAATACTGAAGGCACAAAATGCGACTCACAATTAGGGAATACATAAAAAGGTAAAATACAAAAAGGGAACAAAAATTTGAGCCTTGATTTGTGCTAATCGGCCTTTCCGAAACCAGGCCCTGAAGTTGACCTTGTTCTGTTACATACCTTTCTGTTTTTCACATAAAAATGATACTTGTTGTATAAGAATAACACGATTTTTCCACATTCCATATTTCAAAATTCTAACATGACTCCACTCCAAGGCTTTCTGGTCATAATTTTATATTTGGTTTGTTGGGTGTGCCCAAGTCTCTTCTGGAAATGGCGAGACAATAGAATCGTGAAAAATTTGCAATTTTGATCCAAAAGCCTCGGAGTCGTGTTGGAATTTTGATATATCGAACGTGAGCTATTGAATACTAAATATTATACCCTGAAGTAAATATAGGTCTCTTTAACTATAAATATTAACCTCTGATGTCAACGGGAAACCTGCAAGACGCGACATTTCCGGCGCAATCACTAGCAGTAACAAAAACTTCAGTCACACCAAGAGGAAGTTCTTGTGAAGGTTGATGACTTGAGGTCACATTGATCTTTGCATTGGGATTCACAATAACAGAGTTGTCTGTCACGTGGATTTTCCACGACACCTTACCAGTCGCCTTCCCTTTGGTTGTTTCAGCTGTTAAGAGAGCTTGAGGACACGTTAACGTTGGGGGCTGACGATCTATAGATTAGAAATACAGTCAAACCAGGCCAGTTAATACGGAAACTGAGGGGGTCATAGAAAGTGTCCGTGTTAAGCGGGTAGTCAAACTGTCCATAATAGCAGGTGTCCGTAAAGCGGTTTTTGACTGTATAAGGCCACAACAATGTTAAGCAAAGAAAATGTTAATTCGTACTACTGTACGCAAACGAAAGGAAGATTAAAGGAGCTGTGTGACGAAATTCAGCCAAATTAGGAAATTACAAAATGCCCGTTAAATTAAGAGAAACATAAAAATGACCGCTGACAACTTTAAAGGAAGGTTAAAATAACACAACAGAAACAACAGATGCCACGGATGGGCAAAACTGAAGAAGATTGAAGCGGATTGAAATTAGGGTTTTTGAAAACTGTTCAGCCTGACAGTTTCAACCTCGTAGCCAGGGCTTTTCCCTTAAAAAATGAGTGGGGCGGGAAAATGCCCTGGCATCGGCTGGTCAGTAATAAATTAGCGTTATGTGAAAAGCTAAAATTATGCATAACCGCACAGCGTGCGATCTAAATAGAGCAGTCATTTCCAATACTGCCGCACTGTTACGGACCGTTAAGAGCAGTTAACGGACCGTACGTTCTGCACAAACCGTCACTATTACTAACGGTCCGTATGCTGAGCACATACGGAGCGTGCATCTCAGCATTACATGAGGGCACAATGCGTTACGGTTCGTTCGATCCGTAGGGTCCGTGGACATACGGAGCGTGCATCTCATTATTACATCAGGGCACAATGCGATACGGTTCGTTCGATCCGTACGATCCGCACGGCACAAGCGCAAAAACCAAGAAAGGCGCACTCCAAATGTAATATTCCTCGTTCTATAAATCATAAACCAACACAAGCGCAAAAATTTATATAATGATATATAATTTTCTCTGTTATTTTTAAGAGCATCGAATCATCAACTTGTTCACAAAATGAATTACATTGAATTTACTGTTTTAAAAGCTTTCACATCTGAATTCAAACTTCGCACTAACCCTGTCAAAGCCTTCAATGGAACGTGTGTGCGGCTCACCGCCACGTCAATAACCTTTCCAGTAATTTGGTCGAGCGTGTTGATTTCAGTGACTTGAGAGCGGCGCTACTGTGGTCTGGTTTATAAGTTTTTCCTAATAAATAACATAGAGTTAAAGTGTTCGTTTGTCCGGTGCCGAAAATATCACAAGTCATGATCAAATGGCGCCGCCGAGCTTCATTCACATCTCGGCAGCTTTACTTTGTGACACGACGGACGCCGAACTAAACCCGATTTGATGCATGCACCAGGAGTCGCAGACATTTTCAGATTTCCTTTTTGTCACAGACACTGGCTATGGTGTTTTTTTACTTTCCTTCGATTTCTATGAAGGGGACAGCGAGTAACATTTATAACAATGTTTATAGAACGATATAAGTACATATAGATGACATATAAATGACAAACAAGCTATCGTACATGCATAAAGTTTGTACTGGAAAAGTCCGTTTTCGCGACTCTTCTGATAATTGATTTCATTTCTCGCGGAGTGGACCGCCGTACACAGCCTAGTTCTATTTACCTTAACTCTCAGCCATATCATAGCGACATGCGTTAGTTTAGACTTATCTTGTATGACCTGTATTTTTAAAACATGCATTGACCTCTGCGATCAAACGCCTGGCAACAAAGAAAGACTTGGGTCCATTTAAAATTTACAGAACTGAAGTTGATTCTAGTCGATCGGTCAATCTTCCCTTTAATATAAGGAAAATCCTTCGTACTTATCCTCGGAAGAGAAAAGATATAAGAGGTCTTCAAATGTTTCAGATCGGCGACCTGTCATCATTCCTGGCTGTTGTTTCATGGTCGGGTTGTAGAGAAGACCAGACTCTATAAAGCATTTGATGAACAATTCTATTTCAATTAGGCTCAATTTGTTTAAATTCACTGTAGATCCTGGAGGCAAAGGCCCCCATTTTTGTTTGACATTGGACAAAATCACTTTCCGCTTGATCGTACAGTAATTCCACAGTCACGATGAATTTCTGAAGTACCACTCGATAACAGCTTGTCTCAACTCTGAAGCATTTGACATATTTTGTACGTGACAACGTAGAGCCGGTATGCTCTTTCATAAACTTGTAGTATTTGAATAATACGCAATTAAATGCATCTTAAGCTTTCGAATCGCACACACGCGAAAATATTGACATAGTTCGCGACGTTATTATTTTGAAGTTGATTCTATTTCAAAACATTTCGAGCTGAATAATAAATCTCTTCTGGGTCGGTTTTACATAAGGACCGGAAGGCCATCAATAGCCTCACAATTATTTGTCATTCCGTCTCTGTTTTCCTAGCAAATGTTTGAAAGATAGCTCCCCGGAGCGCCGAAAAAAACCCGAGAAATCCGACAAAATTTGATTCGCTGAGTAAACTAGTCTGACAATTAAGTTTTTACTTTGGACCAATCAGCAACAACGTTGCATAAAGCGCGCTAAACTGGACTTGCAAAGGAGTCACGTTAACCAGTCACGCATTCTCGTTTTACGTATTGACTGAGTTCTATTTTAAAACATTTCGAGCAGAATAATAAATCTCTTATTGGACGGTGTCAGTATGTAGTATCGTGGGATATTTTGACTCACCCTACGAGCTCGCTTAAATACGGCGTGACTCGTAAAAATATCACACGGCACTACACACTAAACCGTCCAATAAGATAATTATATAAATTTACTGATACGAAAGGTTATGAAGATGGAATCTGACCACCTCGGTTGATAAAAACGTTAAACCTGCCTCTCTTCTAGGCGTCTCAAATGTTTGGTAGGAAAAACGACTGCGAGCGATCAAGGAGTTAATCGCGCAATGGATCATGAGAACGTTAAGCGTTCGCGCAAACGACGCGGTGAGGGGATCATCCGAACCCTTGCGCTGAACCAAAATCGCTAGAGTCGCTCTTGATCGATTACGAATTCGCCAGATCGCGCCTGGTTTTCATTATATTATATGTATTCTAGAAGACAATAATAATAATAATAATCTTTAATACTTATAGAGCGCATAACTCTATATGAATATAATCTTATGCGCTAAATTTACAGCAATGTAAAATATAAATATATAAAAAATGAAATACAACAAGAATATAAGTACAAAAATAAATACAAATGTAAGAATATATACAAATAATTGTGCTGACTAGTATAATAAAAGAAATTAAAATTAAAATAAAAGTAAAAGTCAATTATAAGCTGTTTTGAACAGAAAAGTTTTTAACAGAGATTTAAATTTCTTAAAATCTTGTTCCTTACGAATACTCTCTGGTAAATTGTTCCATACTGTCGGGGCTGCTACACAGAATGCCCGATCTCGTAGTGTTTTCCTAGTCTTAATTGTTGGGAA
Source organism: Porites lobata (assembly GCA_942486035.1). Classification (NCBI taxonomy): domain Eukaryota; kingdom Metazoa; phylum Cnidaria; class Anthozoa; order Scleractinia; family Poritidae; genus Porites; species Porites lobata. The sequence goes on from CALNXK010000056.1 coordinate 1,903,120, forward strand.
AGTTAGAAACAGTCCATTGTTGGAGCGAAGGTTATATTGAGTGTTAGATCTAATATTTATAAGTTCTCTTAAATACTCTGGTGATTGTCCATAAATTGATTTGAAAGTAAGTATGGCTATCTTGAATAGTACTCTATATTTGACAGGAAGCCAGTGAAATGTTTTAAGTACTGGAGTTATATGATAGGTCCGTGGTGTATATGTTATCAACCTCGCAGCAGAGTTCTGAACACGCTGTAATTTGTTTACATGTACCTCAGGCAGCCCATACAGAATACTATTGCAATAGTCGATTCTTCCAATCACAAAAGCATGGACAAGTTTTTCAGTTACGTCTTTAGTTAAATATTTCCGAATCCGTCTTATATTATGAATGTGGAGGTATGCAGCTCTGCAAGTTTTGTTTATATTTTCTTGCAGTGTAAGATGGTTATCTAACTATGTCCCAAGATTCTTTGCAGTAGAAACAGTAGTCACTGTAGCTTTACCAATAGTCAGAGTTTGTGGGCTTATCTTCTCAAGTTGTTGTTTAGTTCCTATAATCATGAATTCTGTCTTATCATCATTAATTTTTAACTTGTCAATGAGCATCCATGTCCGTAATTCATCGATACACTTTTCCATTGATGCAATTGCCTGTAATTGAGAGGTGTTATTGGGTGAGAATGCAAGGTACAATTGCGTACCTTTTAAAAACAATCTTTTAAAAAAAAAATTGCCGATTTAATGTTAACTAAAACCTTAGGCAAAATGAATAGAGGAGCTCACGCTCATAGTTGCATCATGGGTAATCAGGGCAAGATGGCGGGAAATTAGAAGATTTGTATTAGAATTTAAAGCCAGCTGCTTCTTCTTGAATTCATATATTTGATGCTTTCCCTTAAAAAAAGAGTAACTTACAAGTTGAAAGAAACAATACACGAAATCTGGAGTGCAAATAAGTCCGTGATCAGTGTTTAGAAAACCTCAATTTTTTCCATACATTTTCTGTATTTTTGATACTGTCGAATTACAGAAAATGTATGGGAAAATCAAACTTTCCTAGAAACTGATCACGGACTTCTTTGCACTCCAGATTTAGTATATTGTTTTTTCAACTCGAAAGTTACTCTTTTCAAAGAGAAAGCATCAAATATATGAATTCAGGAAGAAATAGCTGGCATAGAATTTCAATACAAATCTTTAAATTTCCCGCCATCTTGCCCTGATTATCCATGATGCTACTATGAGCGTGAACTCCTCTCTGTGAGAAATTAAAAGCTACTTGCCATGACATGGAGAAACGTCACCATCCCACTTTCCATTGAGATAACACGTTAAAACTCTAGATCTAAGCACGTGTCCAGTAACTTCCATAACATAGCCGTCAGGACAGTCAAAACGGCAGGATGAGTGAAATCTCATTGGCTGGGTGACACATAAAGGAGGAGTCACAGTGGCATACCGGACAGTGGGAAGTTTAGGGCAGCGAGTTTCTGAGAAAGAAAGCAAATAAAACAGTCAAAACAATTTGCATGTAACTCGATTGCAGTGAAACCTCTATTAAGCGGACTCCCAATTAAGCGGACACCCTCTATTAAGCGGACACTAAGCCGGGTCCCGAAATTAACGTCTTATATTTTTCTTTATAAGGAACCCCTATTCAGCGGACACCTCCATTAAGCGTACGCGGACACTAAAATAAATTGATTTCGCTAATTTCTATTGTTAAAAACCTCTATTAAGCGGACGCCGGACTGAATTGACAACTATAGTAGTATTGCATTACGTCCTTGAAATACGTACTGCAGTCGATTAAAAAAGATAAACAACACATTTAACCGTCAAAAGTTCACCTGAAAGTCTTCACAAAGTACAGCATAGAATCTTTAGCTTCCCTAACAACATGGAAGTATATTACAGTACAGAGTAACCGTTGAATGTTAATCATTAACAAACATTGCGCAATTTCTACAAACCTCTATTAAGCGGACTCTTGGGAAAGTCCCGGAGGTGTCACTGTATTCGAAGAGGATAATGGAGCTCAAATCATTGTTTTATGGTTTGAATTACACACATATTTGAGCTAGTTGAGATTTTCAGGAAGTCATTTTTACATTGTAAGAAAATAATTAACACGACATTACGTTTTATCACATATCAAGCACTGAAAAGTTGATTGAAAATGCGGTCTGTTAGATAATATTTGCCACGAACTTTGAGCCAGGTTTTAAAAGTTTTTCAGAAACACTCTCTCTTCTACATGATATAACTTCCAAAAAAAAATGTCATTCAAAATTATAGTAATGGTGCGGCATATTTAGGTACAGTTTATTTGGTTGTTGTTGCTGTTGTTTTAATTTTTTGTTTGATTTTTTTACCTGGCATCCAAAAACGCCATTGTTCCTTCACTGTTGTTTGTTTGTTTGTTTATTTGTTTTACCAGATATCAAAAAGGTCTCGGTGAGTAATTTTATTTGTGTTTGGGCTATTAGTATGAGCTTAGGAAAAAGCATTTCAGCGTTATTAATTGAAAATCTTCCCGTCGTCATACACACTTACGACATAGGCATGAAAACGCGGCCGAAGGCCACATAGTAAATAAAGTGCGGCCCAGACTCTGTGCGAGTTCGTTGGACTTTGAATTTATAAGAAAATGCATGAAAATAACCAATATACGTCCTAAATTCCATTTTTTGAAAAAAAATGGAAGTAAAAATGAGACACCTTCTGGTTATGTTTTTGTTATTTACTGTCTCTTTGCCTCTACAGCCACTTGGAAGCCTAGTACAACTCAAAATCTTAAACGTCGATAAAACGGCTTCCAAGTGGCTCTAGAAGCAAAGGGACAGTAGATAATTTTTTTTGGAGACCAAGCTCCCCCACCAAATTATCTCAGGGTCTGGATGACCGCCTCCGCCCACCCCCCCCGCATCTGATGGTCTGGATTCACCACTAATTAAGGGGCCGTATGGTTTAAAGCATTGTTTTCGATCAGATTTCTGCCCTCTTTCTTAAACATCTAGCCAAGATTTCATTCAATCAAAAAATTACTCAATTAGGTTGGAGTACTTGGTTCAATAATTTTTGGAGAATTTTTGGGTGACTTTTCGAATGTTTTCAATTTATAAAAATCAGGGAGGGGATATTTATAAGTTTGGAAAAGTGGAAATTATTGGATTCAGGGGAAGTAAAAATATGAAGTGAATAACTAGTAGACAAATACCGGATAATCCACCACCACAACAAGGTGTCTCTGATCCCATAAGCGGGGACTAACTGGTTTATGTGTATTCTTTTTCTACCCTAATTTATTTCTTTCCCAAATCAACATAATTTCCCCCCCAAAACACCTTCTTTTATTTAATGTTTTAAGCCATTATGTTTACGTATCACTCAATTTGGTGGCCGTTCCATCTGTTAGAATTTTGATTTAATTCGTACCACAGCTCCTTTAATGGCCACAACGTACAGTTAGAGCGTTTTTGACAATTATCGATTTATAGCAGAGTAATACGTCGTGTACCTTCACAGGTTGTTGAAGCCCCAGACCATGTCTTGTCGAGTTGACAAACACGCACCTCGGAGCCTTTCAGCTGATATCCATGACTGCATTTGAAGGAGCAGTGGGAGTGGTAGGATAATTCAGGGTTTGAGCATATACCATTAGGTGGATCGGCGTCAAGCACGAAAAGCAAAGGACATCTAATAACTAGAAGTAAAATCATTATAATATTAAATGTCATTATCATCATTTATTGACCATGGTTAAATATTCACAACACAGTTACACATTTAAAACTTAAGTCACTTGTTATATAGCCCAGGAAGAAAAACTTTTTCGTGTGCAAATTTATGAAAATAAATCTCGCTAGCGGTCAACATTCGCGGTTAACAGTGCACTGTTTCCCTCTGACATCATGGATTTTGCAATGTTGCCCACTCAGAGATTTTGAGGGGAAACAGTTTTATTGTCAGCTGTCATGTGACGTCAAAGTAACCAATGAGAGCGCGCCCTGTTGATCACCTGGAATCTCAACATGGTCATAAACGTTTGTCGTCACCTATCTCACGTTTCTTTATGGCACGCAGCTTTTCAGATAGAATTGGTCTTTCCCCTTAAAATCAACGCCATGAAAAGTTCCTCAGCCAGCAAGATCTAGTAAAAGGCAATGGAAACAATGAGGCTTTCTTTACGGTGTTATGTGCACAAGACACTTGAATGTTGTCACCCTCAGAAACGTTTCCTCCCCAGCCCACGAAAGAAATCTAAACTTGTTTCACTTTGACACCGCGTTTTTATGTTGAAACAAATTCAACTGCTCAATGTAAAAACTTTCTAAAAATCCTATCGTCATTTCTCATTGGTTAAATGTTTCGAATTTTTTCCCACGAATCTTTCACGCGACGTCTGAGATAACATTACCCGCGGGAAAATCGACACCGTCTAAAAATAACTTAAGAGGGATTACGATGGGGATTGGGAAACTTACGAACCCTCTGGTCCTTTTTATGCTCTCTTGTAAGCGGTTAGGCTCTTATTCAAAATGAATGGCAGTCTTGTAGACTAAATAGATTTTTTCAGGCTTCTGTACTGCTATACTGATAAAAAGATGAAAAAAGACCGACTGCCAACACTTTTACACCAATAATGACAGTGATGTACAAATTTAGTCCGAAGTCTTTATCTCACCTTGGCATTGGGATGGGGGTCCAGACCAAACCATGACGTTAGGTCCAGTAACCACGATGCACTTCCTCTCTGCACTGCCTGATACTTCATAGCCTTCATTGCATTGGATTCGACAAACTGAGTTGTATTTTGAGTTGCAGACACCAACAAAAGCGCCGTTGCTTGGCGGGAGCAACGGTAAACATGATCTAACTATACTCAAGAAAAAAAATAGAAACCCATCAACTTGAATCAGTGGGCGCTCCTAGACTGAGAATGGTTTCCCCGCGCATGACCTCTGAGGAACGAGCGCAGGAATTCCATACCGATGTCTTGTCACCACCATGATCTAGGTAGGACACTTCTGACAGATCATGCCGCGAAAAATATTTTCTTCAACCAATCACAAACATACGGTGGCTCGTTGGAACAAAACACGTCCCAGAATCCAAAAACACTTTCCAGAGTCCAAAACGCGTTCCAGAATCCAAAAACTCTTCACAAAATCCGAAACACTTCCCAGATTCCAAAAACACGTCCAGAATTCAAAACACGTCCAAAATCCAAAAACACTTCTCAGAATCCAAAACACGTTCCAGAGTCCAAAACACTTCCCAGAATCCAAAACACTTCGATCCGAGAATCCAAAAGTCCTTGTAATAACCCAAAACACGTCCCCAAAACCAAAAACACTTCTGGATTCTGCGAAGTGTTTTGGTTTCGGGGACATGTTTTTGGATTCTGGGAAGTGTTTTGGATTCTGAAACGTGTTTTTGGATTCTGGGACGTGTTTTGGATTTTGTGAAGTGTTTTTTTTATTCTGGGACGAGTTATGGATTCTGGGAAGTGTTTTGTCCCTATCAGACACGGTACAAACACTACCCAGATCAAGGCAGTAACACGTGTGACTGTAATGATTTGTATTCCGCTTTAGTCCCCCATATAATAATTCTGTAGCCTAGTTTTAAAGTACACGTCCAGCGAGCTCAGGCATAGGTGGCTACTCTTACAACAATCGTCCCAGTATTTATAGCGTGTCTAATAAGGACCAGTCTAACGAACAATGTGCAGAAAATCACACTAAGGAATAAGGTTTTTTTTTATCATCGTGTTATTGGAATCAATATAAATCAATCAGTAGTGATAAATTAACATTTGCTTATGCCTCACTCTAATAAACTTAAATAAATTACTATCGTAAAATAAACAATTCTTAATCAAGTATTTATGTTAAACATATCAGTTAGTCTTATCACATTTACATCCAGAAAATACTACGTAAAAATTGGCGCAAGTAAACAATAATTGCTGAGCACATGGATCCGAATATTTTTTAAAACAGAGATCTTTTTCTCTGTCTTCAATAAGAAAAACGCATGCACACGTAGGCTATATATCTAACTTTTTCGCCCGTCCACATGTAAACGCCAAAATTACGGATTTACGATAGCATCCCTTTAAGAGTATGCTTAATGCTAGTAGTATATGATGTATGACGGTTTTCGTCCCTCCGAAGGTAGAGAGAAAAACCGAGAAGCCGGCGTTTTCAAAAATCTCCTCTCTGGGGATAGGAAATGAAAACCAGCGCCCGAAAACGCCGTTTGCGTGTGGACAGAAGGCTAATTGAGACGGATAAAAAACTTCCGTTTTCAAAAACATCCGAAAAATAACGTGTGAATGGGGCGAAAAAAAGGTCTTTCTCACCTGTACAGGGGTTACCACTCTCTGGACGGCCTTGATATCCTTTGAAACACTTACAATCAGATACACTCCTGCTTCCGGTGAGACTATGGCCTGAGTTTGCTGGACAGGGTTGACAGTAAATTGTGGAGCCATCGTTGTACGTATTATGGGGACATGCTGCAGTTTCATAGAAAAAGGAACGCAAATAATAACCCCATTGAAAGGAGACATCTCAAGCCCTATGAACGTCTGCGTGGGACGCTAGCTTCAGAGTTTAGGCACCCTTTGTCTATTCTTTTGTTGGCTGTTGAATTTTTAAACCCATTATCCCACATGGAAACGGCCTAATTATCTCTGTCAGTTATGCTCAGTCACATGTCTTTTCCATACCTGTTTTTCATCCATTTTATTTTTAAAGGAAAGAACCAGATGAACTGCTCCAATTTAATTAAGCTGTTTTGTTTGTTTTTTTGTTTTCTTCAACACTCTCTCAGCGGAGTAAGAGATTCTTCTGGTGAAAAATCTGACCTATCACCCTGTACTAGGGCCTGTTTACATGGGCCTGTTTACATGGGGGTGGGGGACCTCAGGTGGGTTAAGTAACCCACTCAAGTGGGGTAACCCACCTGGTCCATATAACCTTTCGTTTTGATTCGATCACGTTTACATGATAGGTGGGGTAACTGCATAAGAGATTATATGGACATGCGGGTTACCCAACCTAAGTACTTTACCTCACCTGCCTGTGGTCCCCAGGCTCCATGTCAATAAGCTCTTTGTTTAATAGCAACTGTTCCTTTTGGACTTACCATTACAGTGCCCCACTACTCCTGACCCTCCATATCCTTTTGCACACAAGCACTGGTAAGTCGCGTATGTTAAATGACATACACAGCTTGCTGTTAGGTCACAATTGGTGTTGCATTTATTGGGGTCGACGTTTTGCGATCTTGTACCAAACGGGTCTAAAAAGAAATAAAAAAATAACAATAAATGATTATAACTGTTATGATGTAATGCTTTCTTAATCTTAGGACCTAGGATCTTGTACCTCCGAAGTCATTACTTCCCCACCAAAAAACTACCATTGGTAGTCACTCTCTTAATGTGATACAATAATTGATTGACATGGTGGTGATAACGTAACTTTGTACTTTGATAACTATTCCATTCCTATGGTCAACATCGAATGAGCGATGGTAATAACCTAGGGCTTTTTGTCGTAAAATTCAGAGTAATCAGGCTCGTAACTTTTTTTACCTTTAATTCGGATGTCAGATTATTATTATTATTATTATTATTATTATTATTATTATCATCATCATAAGAGAGAAAAAATTTTATTGACAACAATGCTAACTATTAAAATCATATTTACAATTAATTCGCTTAAAAAAAAGAAAAAACTATTCATTCAACAACACTATTTACAATTCCTGTCGATTTAAAAAGCACTTAATTTAGCTTAAAAAGAGTTAATTTAACTAAGAAAAATTTTTTCGAATTAAAAACATTTCATTGCAATAAAAAAGAAAACTGTCAACCTCTAAAATTCAAAAGTTTCTTTCAAGTGCTAAAAACAAAAAAAAAAGATAATAATAATAATGAAATAAAAAGATGTATAGGAAGTAAGGAAACACATCAATAGTCCGATTTAATGGCTCCTTCAACAACTTCGACGTCGATATCAACATTCTTAGTTATCATCATTGTTAAAATTTTAATTATTATTATTATTAGCATTATTGTTAATATTATCATTTTATTTTCTATTATTTCGCGACGAATTATTAACAAAGAAGCTGAATTCTCTGGTGATTAATTTTTGGTTCTTATTCTTACAACATTGTTTCAGCCAAAATGTCAGCTCCTCGATGAAGTGTTTACCTGCTTCGCCCGACGGTAGATTAAAAATATTTATTCGGAAATGAACAACCTCGTTACAGATACTATTTATTTCCTCGCAGAATATTTGGTGGCTGATATCTCCCCACATCTTGGCCTTGATTTCCTTGATTTATTATTGATTTTATTATTTTATTTCCTATTATTTCGCGACGAATTATTAACAAAGAAGTTAAATTGTCCGATGATTAATTTTTGGTTATTATTCTTACAACATAGTTATAAATAGCTTGAGAAATACTGTATGTACTTGTATGGATCCACAAATAAAGCTTGTTGTTGTATTATTTTCTAGAACCAAAAATGCAAAAAAAATTGTAAAAATGAAAGCTTCCGTTCACTCACCTCCCCTAAGAAAAAGCGACAGCTCGGCAAGCTCCCGAAAGGTTCTGATGTAAAAGGCTTGTTTGTCTGCATTATTAACCATCTTTTGTAAGTTGGTCTCCAGAATTCTGTTTCCGACACCAATCACAAATACCTCAATATTAGCCTGTTGTAGATTCTTGGCAACGGAAACAGGGCTCTGGCCTTGCCAAGGTCCGACCGTGAGGAAAATAACCACCGTTTTCACTCGATAGAGGGGGCCCCTTTTCATTGCGCTTAATTGCCCAAGGCAGATATCAAAGGCCAGTTTAAAGGCACCATACGTATTCCCACCGACGCCATTGATGCTTTGAGGCAAAGAATTGAACTTTTCAACCAGCGAGCACTTGTGCTTGTCCAAGGAGGGAGCGGAAACTCCGTCTATGTATCGGCTCGCTGTGTTGGCAAAAGGTATGACTTCTATTCGGGTAGTATGCAAGCTGACAGTTACAGTGTTCAAAAAGCTCTCGACGAATCTCTTTTCACTTTGAAACTCATAGGACGACAAACTACCGGAGGTGTCCAACAGGAACAGAATGTCGCTCTCCTTGTTAGCATCGGCCAGCTCATCTCGTAGCCTTTTGAGTTCTCTTTTTGCGCGTTCTAGGTTACTTTGGGCAAATGTAAACAGGCCCATTACCAGAATGAATACCACAACTGCAAAAACACCTTTCATCTTCGAGGTGATTTGGGGCACGAATTAGCACAGAGACAGTGACCGTGTGATTTGTTAAGAGTATAATGAACTCAGAATTGTTTCGCTGATGATTAGGAGACTTGATGGATTTTTAGAATGCAGCTGAATAAATGACAAGAATAATGTTCAGGTTTGGGCGATTGAAAGCCATATGACTAAAACTTTTTACTAGTAGTTAAAAGGTTTTAAAGAGGGATACCGTTATCAGTTATTTTTGTTGCTCTAAAATATTGAATGTTCACCCATTAAAATAGGCTCCATTAAACACGGTGTATCCGAGATGAAATGAAGAAAAGATAACTATTCCCAGTTAATCAGGTGTGCAAATAAATATGGCAAAAAAAGTCGCAGCTCAATACAAAATCTATTAAATTCGCATGTAAATGGCACTGTTGATTATAATACACTAAAGTCACAATTTTTACTCTAAGAAACTCAGGACGTGATCTCTGACAATTGGCAATAAGAACGGAAATCATTTGTTCACTTTTGCTAACTTACAGCAATGTATTAACCGTCAGTCCAGAAACAGGTGAAGTACATGAGCAACATTTCACAACACATCTTATTAAAAAAGCCGTATTTTCACAACTGTCTTTGGACATGAGGTATTGTTTGTATTTGTAACATAAAAATTAAGCAATCAGTGAAAATTTTCGGCAATAAGGATTTTGGACAATTTTCGAAGTGTTTTTTTGTGTTTGACTGTAAGATAATATAATTATCATACCTCTTTGTACAAGCCCTATGTGGAACACAACTCAGGTTGAAAGAACGGCATCTAACTCTAAGCTCAACATATAACTCTCAGCGAAGAGAGATGGGAGACGGTTTAATAAATTCATCTAAAAGGCAGTCACAGAACCCCTTAATTTTGCGGGTGTGTAGGTACATTCCCGTAACCAAATCCCAGGTGATAGGTGTATCCCCCTCATAATGCTTTACTATGTTTTGGGTATCCCTTGCCGAGTTTTCTCTTAGGGCACACAGATCACTAGTAAGTTTCATTCTCACCATGTTCCGTACCTTCTTTCGGTGGCAAAGGGGTTTTAAGTAACTTCGTCTTATGGGCGGTCACAGAGCCCCCATTACAGCTAACATCTAAGGAGGGACTTGTGTATTTCTCGTCACCCCCACGAACGCAGTAAGGTAGTTTTCAATTCACCTCTCTCTCTTTTTTCTAAGACTTTGTCTTTCTGCTAATATCCACGAGGCTCCTGACATACAGAGCAACACAACTTAGATGATTTTTAAAAAAAGTGAAGTGAACAGCGACTATCTTGAACTCCATCGTCTCGGTTTCTTTTTTTAATTAACAAAACGCCTTAAATCTCAAAATTTGGAGCGAAACTTAATCGTTAATTAATTATGATTTCACATGTGAAATTACAAACTGAAATCGCTATGAACGTTCCGTATGTCTCAGTGCCAAGATGGCGTCAATGTTTTAAAATGTTACGAATAAGGATGTCAGGGCATTAAAAGACGCTTTAGGGAAAAAGAACATTAAGAAAGATTCTAACAGGTATTCTAAAGGAATAATCAGAAAACTGGGAAGCCAAAATTTATGCTCTAAACGTTTCATCTCGATCCGACAAATTAGGGAATAATTTCACTATCGTTTTGTCAAAATTCTAATAATAATAATAAAAATAATAATAATAATAATTCTGTGTTAAATTCTGTTTAAGTCTCGTAAACTCGCATTTTTTGATAGCAGGGCTCCATTAGCTCTTATTAACAGAGCGGGAGGTCTGTATTGGACAATCTTGACCGAGGTTGGCAGTACAGACCGAACGCAGTGAGGTCTGTACCAGCGATCGAGTTAATAAGATGTTTATCATATGGCCAAACAAGAAAGCAAAGGAACAAAGGCATCCATTTCGACTTCATCTTTGTTCGTAGCTTCCTCGGCAGGACTCAAATTTGCCAACGTTTGCTCGTTTTCTTTACCTGCTTCCTCGTGAAGGTCCACTGATTCTTCCATTTAGTATTATTAACAGGAACAAGCCAATTTTTTCATATTCTTTGTTTGTAACGTTTTGAGGACAACTGTTACAACAAGATCGATCATATTACGTTGATATAGCAACCGTCTGCCACATTATTTTGGATGCACTCATCCTTCTCCTCCCCTTAAACATAAAAGGTGCACAATGGTCAAAAGCAGCTGAGTAAAACTGTATATTTATTGGTGAATTTAACACTGATAAATTATACAGCAGCACTTCACTGAATATGAGAACTTTGATAGGCATCCAGGGCCTAAGCACCTACTTCTCTTTAGTTTTATTCCGTGGAAACCTCTGAAATCAACCTGTACATAAGAAAAAAGCAATTAAAGGCAAAGTTGTGTAGACATTACTTGTATTTAAATTCCGAGCCTGCTCGCCATTAGAGTTCCAGCAGCTAAGTGGTTAGAGTGTCCGAACTAGAACTCGGAGGGTCGCTAGTTCGATTCTCACCTGGAGCTCGGAAAATTTTTCTGAGCTTTCTGGTGTTTCAATTCTTCTTCTTCTTTGATAAAAATATACAGTCTTGGGCTTGTACGCTTGTGGACGGCCGAATTTCGAACAAGTGAAAAAAGTCTGGTGTACTTGTATTTGTAATTTCCGGCCCTGCTCGCCATTAGAGTTTCAGCAGCTCAGTGGGTAGAGCGCCCGAACTAGAACTCAGAGGGTCGTGAGCTAAACTATTTATCGCAATTTGTTGTGACCAGGGCTAGTGCTTCAAACGTCTAATAAGAGTCTCTTTTCGGTGCCAATTCATCGTTTAAATTAATTTACTAAGATGACTATACGACTGTTCGAGAGGATTATATGGATTCTTCTGGTACAATGCAGGGCGATCCTGAAGACTAAGGGTGCATTTCCACTGTCGCGTAATTTTTACTAGCGTAAATAAAATAGAAGCGATGTATGGAACGCGCGTACGCACGTAAAAATTACTCAACAGAGGAAATCTACCCTAAGACAATCGAAATTGCTTGAATAGAACTGAAATCTTTTGTTAAGGCCGGTTTCAAAATAATCGTCGGCCTTCTATTGCACTTTCCAATACTGTGTCAAAAAATCGAAGCTGTCGTTTTTATACGGCAAACTAGGCTCTAACATTTACCTTTGACTCCAAGAGAAACAGACATGTCATTCTTTAAGCATAAATGGGGGGAAAACTTGCAGGAAAAAAAAGCTGGAAGATACGGTGACATTAACAACTGGTAGAAGTTGTTCTTTATTGTATCTTGGACGTTAGGCGCATCTCCATCAAAGTAGAAATATGGAAAGATCTTCATCTGAGAATGATTTACACCAACTGCAACAAGGTTTTAGAAAAAGGCAAAAGTAAGGAAAAATCCGCATGAAAAGAACGTTATCATTTATATGAGTGATTCAATAGACGGGTTGCATTGAGTATTGGCAATTGCGTACTGCCAACCAATTGTTTGGCAATCACTCAAGCAAATCATTGCAGTGAGTTCCGTATACCCAATTGTTCAATTACCGATGACCACAAAGCAACCTTTATTGAATTACGTATATACAGTAGGGAGCTTATGGTTATGTTCACACTATATTATAGTTTTAATTTGCACCTGCCCGAAATCTATATACCGACGCCGTTAGGGCTTCTCTTTTCACTGACAGAATGGTGATTTCGGCCCGATTTCTGTTACTGATCGAAGCCGATCTCTAAAGTGAAGAGTCTCATATCGGATAGATGTTACCAGATAACTTTTCGTGTCGGTTCAAAAAACCTTCTGTTATAGTGTGAACTGGCCTAACCTAATATCCGAGGACGGGCGGCGAAAACGTCGCCCCAAAAGCGCTGTCGCGTTCTTTCAATCTTCATACCGCGATTATTCAAACTCACTTACTTTGCTGAATGTAGGCGAACTCTTCTGAAACTGAATTCATAAGAACAATATCCAAGTTCACAAGAAAAAGAAAATTTCGTCGTCGCTCGAGTCCTCCATAGAGGATTAAATCAGGCATTTTTACGTCGTAGTCGTACAGTAACGGCAAAGAAATGAACAAAATTAAAAATAGTAATGCACGTGCAGAGTTGTTTTGCTTTTTAATGTCCAAATCTGATTTATTAGTGAACTTACGCAACAGGACAGGAGAGGAAGGAAGACGGCGAACCTTTTGTGACAAGCGTGACAATAATTTTGTTTTAAAGAACTTTTTCAGCACACTTCACTTTCCTTTAAACAGATCTTTTTGTTGAAGACCAGAAAACATTAGTGCTAAGTGAAGATCACGACAAAACATGCAAGTAACAGCCCTGTCATGTTTGTCACACACAAGCGTTTTGCCCTCTTCTTCTTCTTTGCCGTCCTGTTGCGTAAACTCACTATTGTTTTAAAGAACGGTAACCTGGTGGTTTGACCCATTTACACTTGTCTAGTGTTGTGTTTATTATATACATACTGAGACAATCATCATTTTGGCAGCCTTTTTATTTCAAATCTTTCCAAAATGCTAAAATTTGCCGCTACACACCACGAAACAGGTCAAAAAGTGATAACCAAGTCGAAGTATCAGCTTATTTGTTAAAATGTTTGTAGTAACTTGAATATAGTGAGGGTAAGGATATGAAGTAATCCAAGAACTACATACAAGAAATCTGTTTTTTCTGAATGCACAATTGAAAATGAACGAATTAAGTAAAATGGCTGGTTTGAATATAAGCCTAAGCTTAAACAGAAGACAAAGTAACTCAGATAAAAAGCACAACTTCAGCTTTATACGTCTCGTTCTGATTTTCCCCTTGCGCTGTTGTTGTGCCGACTCTCTCTCTATATAGTTTTCTTCATCGACAGTAAAACAAAAGAAACTATTCCACTCCAATTTCCAAGATGTTTTTCACTTTTTTCACGAGAAAAACACTTCGAGAAAAACGTTTCTCGTTGAATGTCTGCGAAGTGGCGCTGCAAGCTGCAAGCGCCTATAAAAGGCGGGAATTTTGGCGCGAAACTCACACACCTCTGTGGCCTCTGATTGGACGTATTATTTTTCTCACACGTGAAAAGACATCGTTCGCGATTCTAATGGACGTATCATTTTTTGCACGTGTGTAAACCATCGTTCGCTCCTTTGATGGGCTAGAACCCATTTGCGTATGAAAATTTACGACATAGCTTTTTGGTGTGTATTTCTCAGTATGTATATAATAAAAATCTATATCGGAAATCAATCGTTATTATCGATATTAATCGATTTAATCCGGTGATTAATATCGATTAATTTCGGAATCCGATAGAAATCGAAGTCACAGAAAAAAATACTTTATCGATTGACAAAATCGATAACAATCGATAGGAATCGATGGTAATCGAAAACAATCGATAAAAATCATCATCGATAACTATCGGAAAATCATTGAGATATAAATCGAAGTCACTACTTTTTTCTTTATCGATTTCTATCGATTGATATCGGAAATCGATATTCACCGATGATTGATGTCGATTACTATTTATTGTTATTGATTATCGATTTATCGATAAACGACGTCTGGATTTACATCAGTGGACAAACCGATCTAGTTCACCGTTTGGGTAAATCAGTTTACGCAAAAGTCAGGAATGATATATTTTGTCCCGGAATTCGCGGTTACCTTTTGCACAGATCACTTCCATTTGCCAAAAAACAGCTGCAAAAGCTTAAAACTAATATCAAAAATAGCGTCGAAGGAATGGATAATGAATTTCGGTTTGGACCAATCTGACCGGGTAGACCGGACTACCTTTTAAACAATGCCGTTTCCCCCAGAAATTTTCTCCTGAAACGACCCGGAGTGGTGTACCATTTACATTCCAATCGGATTTTCTGGAAAATTTTGTAAATGGTAAACAACCGATATTTTTTAGTCAACTCGTTATTTTAGGTTACCATTGCGTTTTTTAGTTGCGTTCGAGGTACGAGAACGCAACCCCTTATTACTGTTGGGTGTTATGTTATGTATTTGAAAAAACTTATAAACAGCCCACAGTAGCTCCACTCAAGTCTCTGGAATCAACAAACTCGACCAAATTACTGCACTTGTTGATTACAGAGACGAACCTTACGATATCACTAGCCTTCAAGACTTTTTCACTTTTTCGCTGTATACGAAATCCTTACGTTTAAAATATGCCATAATCAAATTAATCTATCGCAATAACCATCCACCCTTCCCCCTCAACTGCTATCGAACGCACTCTCCTAAGCTCTGATTACTCCTAGTAAGGAAGATTTTTTTGAGATTGCATTTGTGTCGACACATTTGCTTCGCTTTGAGGCACTTCCTTACGTTTTGCCTAACTTTGACGCGCTAACTCACGTGGTGATTCGTGTGTCCTCGGCGTTCATCTTTCAAACGTTTGCTGAGGTCTCCTATGTCTTCGTAAAGTGTTCATCTTTCAAACGCTTGCTGAAAGTTTACCTCCTGGGTAAAATTTTACTTTGGATTAAGCCTTCATATTTTTATTTGGAAAATGAGTGCGACTCCTGGTGCATGCGTCAAACCGGGTTGTTTAACTCGCGGGTCGTTGAGCCACAAAGTAAATTTACCGGCGAGTTGTGAAGTTCGGCGTCCGCTGTGCCACAAACTAAGTCTACTGAGTTGTGTAGCTAGTCCGCCGTAGTGCCACAACACTAAATCCACCGAGTTGTGTAGCTCGGCGGCCGTTGTTCCACAAAGTAAATCTACCGAGATGTGAAGCTCGGCGAAACCTTTTCATTATGATATTTTCGGCACCGGACAAACGAATATTTTTATAACTCTGTAGAATTCAAAAACAAATTCTACATTGAGACAAAATAAAAACAAAATTTGACGCCATTTTGGAATAAGGTGGGTAAGTTTAATTTCTTTTTAATTTTCACACAAGTTTTTGAGGTTTTAAATTTGAGTGTCTTGACACGTTATTAAACTAACCAGACGTATTCTGCACTGTTTTGCTGTTAAGTATAAATACAGTGGCGGATCCAGGGGAGTAGCCCGGAGGGAACGCCCCCGCCCCTTATCTTTGGACAAAACTGAGGTCCGAAGGGCCGAAAAAAAATTTTGTAAACAATGAACGAACTTCAAAGGCTTTTTGTCTATCTTTTTAAAAAGATAAAAAGTGTCTTCACATCGATTTAATCCCGAAAATAATGGTCCAGTTTTGTTATTTAAGACTATATCCAGGCACTGGAACTGTTTCCTGTCGTCTGTTACAACAGACGGTAAGGACGGGCATAAATTGACTAGAAACTTTTGGCCTAAAAATCACCAAAAGATCTATAATGGTTAATGTTCCCTGATGAGTTAAGTATCATAACGTCTCCACAACTCTGAAGGAGTATTTGAATTATGTATGGTTGAAGACACTAAGTAATGACCTCACCACAAAATTGACATAAAATAATAGCACTATCCTCGTGACACTGCCCCTTTATGTAAGAGAAAAACAATAAATAAAATTAGGAACATTTAGAGACTTACCAGCACAGTTTGGCCCGGGAGTACCTGCTTTAAATAAAGGGAGAGGCGAAAATAACTTCCACACTCCACTCGAACAGTAATACAGAAACGGTGGGTTAGATTCAAAATCGGTACCAGTACGACACATGACTGCACAAAGATCACTTTTCGGCGTTGCACACACCAGGGCACCGTTACGAGGAGGAGTAAAAGGAGTACACTGTTTTCCTGTGAAGGCAAGAGGAACAACAGAACTTGTATCCCTCTGAACGTTTAGCATTAAGGTTTGCAAAAAAAATGGATTTTAGGTAGAGATACAAATAACTGTATAAACGTATGCCCTGATCACTGATGTTGAAACAATTGACCTGGCTTTGCCATTTTTTTTTCAATTAAGAAAATCGTAGAAAAGTTCTTTCAGATTCTTTGGAAATGATGCAGTCTACAACAATGAAGACACGTTAATTTCATCATTTCTTAACAATATTGGTATTTGAAGAAATAAATTCTGATGTCAAAGTCTCAGATTTTAGCTTTCGACCGTATGGCACAGTCTTCATCAGCAATAAACGCTCAGTGTTGTTACGTGAATTAGTCACATGAAAACAAACAATTAAAAATCACGGGAAGTTCATAGCCCCCATCTCTGCTTAGGGTTGGTCTCTGGCGTCTGATACGGATGGCCTCCTTGCTTTTTCTTTTAATACTTAAAATTGAAGGCAAGGCTGATCGGACAGCTAAGGGTTACAAAGTTATTTGCCCAATATTTCGACTAGACAAAACTAGTCTTCATCAGGGGCTAGAAAAGCACAGTGAGAAGAGAAAAAATGGCCACAGTATTTGAAATAATACAAAAAAAAAATAAAATGTGATTGGTGGAGGAGTGCAATAGACAAAAACTTGTATAAAGAGGTTATATTTGACAATTATTCTTTGAAATCGAGGTAAATATTCCTAAAGCCACCACCGAGATTGAAAAGAATAATTGCTTTAGTATATAGACAAGAAGTGATCTCAACAAAATCAGAGAGGAAAGCATTAAAAACCATGATTTGATTGACGGATCAAATCACGCGAAAGTTTAAGAATAGATCTTTGCAGAATTTTCAAACATGGCAATTCACAAGTTTATCACCTCGCAAGCAACAGCGTAGTGGCTTAAATGGAACCGTTAAAAGTTTGAATTGTTTCCTTACCTGAGAAGAAAAGTAAAACTTTGTTGTTTTCTGTTAACTCGTCAAGTTTATAGCCAAAAAGTTCTCTTGTGTCGTTCTTCACGTGCTCTTCCCCAGAGCACTAGTTGTCTGCCCTAACCTATGCTGATGTAGCCTTCCCGGCAGACGCTCTTAGGGGTTCGTCACGCGTTCCTCCCCCAATAACGTCTGCTGATTTGAGCGGAAAAAACATAGACCAATCACAGCAGACTTCCAGATCTGGTTATTGCACTTTGGGCCTTAAGAAATTTCTCGCTTGACTTAGCTCTAGAAAAGGTCAGAGAGGTCTCATGAAAGGTGAAGATCTTACAGTTTTAGCACAAACTACTCAGTTAACTCCCAAGCGTTCGTACTAGAGGCTACCCTCACAATCCCATTAAAAAATTATCTCGGAGGTTAAATTTGCTGAACGGAAGTCGGCTTTACCACAAACAATAAAGAGTGGCAAAAATTCTGCCTTTTGTTCAGTTGCAAAGTAACGCCGCCGTTTCATCACCAAGAGAACAACTTTATGAGCAAATGACATCTAATCGAGCCTTTACAGAGAGAAATAAACAAAAAGCCAACGCTTATCTCCTAGATTCTCCTCCGGACCAAATATCTTTGGTCACGTATCACACTCTACCGAGCTTGCACGTATGTGTTTGGCTTGTCAACACTTTGACTTCAACAGCACCGATTGGATCCCCAATAATCCCCATGTGATCTCCAGTTGATATTTGCGAACAATGGGAAAGGAATTTATCTTTCGGTTCAGCAGACGTTAGTGGGGCAGGAACGCGTGACGAACTCCTAAGAACGTGTGCGTGGGAGGCTAATACTGATGAAGACTGTGCGATATGGTCGAGATCTACAAGACTGAAATCTGAGACTTTGAGACTAGAGTTTATTTTTTCAAAAGTTTGATTACCAAGGTCGCGAATGAGCATTCCTTTTCTACCACCGCGGTCAAACGTCTAAATCGTTACTTTTGTTTTTTATTGCTGGGATTTCATTTACCAGTTAGAGAAAAATGGGCAAAGATGTATGAATCAGTTAGTCAACATAACTATCTTTCCATTTTTCTCAAAATTTTGAGCTTTTTTCGCTGAAAACGCTTCACGCTAAAAGAGAATCATGCTTGAAAATGGCGCCGACAGTAACGCCAGCATCGGTTTTCAATCACTTAGAACTTTTTAGTAAACTTTTAAAAAGTTTAGTAAACTAACAGGATGTTGGTAATACCCTAAACTTTCGATAGTGAAAGTATCAACCTTAACTTTGAAGTATTTCGCTTAACTTTTGCAAATTTCACTCGTTTGACCGCTGTGAATCCTTTTCCTGTTTGTTTCTTTGTTTCCATAATACCCCTCATAATGCATTGTTTCAGTATCATGAATTCTCAAGGGGCTCAAGGCCTGGGTCAAAGGTGTTTGGAACATATGATTGTTGGCAATATCTCTCGCTCGGATACCCAGAACAATCTGTTCCCCAAAAGTAAATCTTGAGGTATTCTTGTGCTTTAACATTTCATTGTGGTCACGTGATGTGTCATGCGATCAAGCATTTAAAAGAAATTAACGAGTTGGTGACGAATTTACTTTGTTTGAGTAAATAAATTGGCGTTTCTGATAGAGGGTAAAAACAGACGAAGCCTAACAAAACACGTCATGTTATTTAATTAACAATATAAAAATAGTTATAGAGTTTTTTTTTTCTCAAAATTATCCCTCTGTTTCAGCTTGCAAGACCCAAGCTCGCTGCTGTAAAATACCAACCAAGCAAGAAATGACCAAACCTGTTGAAAGCTTTCAATCAAACATTAGTAACTGATGAAAATGTCTTCATTTGATAGTAACTTACTTTTCAATGTTATTCTGAATGTGCAGTTTTTGTTCTCGTTGCCGGATGGGTCCGTTGCAGTATATAGAACGTTATAGACACCAGGAACAGCAAAGAGAGATCCACTTTGCCTGTTTGGAACAGCAGAGAAAATCCGGCCCGAATTATCGGAGAACACTGGCTCCTCCCAGCTCACTACTGCTTCAATCTTTTCCTCTTCACGCGCAATGTCCCCCGGGCATTTGCTAAATGTGGGTGGTTCCGTATCTACGGTGAAATGCAATTGAAAAACAAATTATAACAGAAGTGAGGGTCCACGGGATTTCTCTCATTTGAAATTCGGGATTCGGGACCTTAAACACAATCGGGACGAGATTTGGGATCAAAAGTATGCACTGAAATTGGGATGCTAAAAATGACCCTCGGGATTACGGGATTACACAAAGTTTTGGGACGGGATTACGGGATTGAAGAACCCTATGGGGACCCTCAGCAATGACCTTTTTTTAAAGGCCTTCTTTAGATTATCGATTAAGTAGACATGAGGGTCTTTTCACCATCGGAAAAATACAGAAAAATAAAAGTAAATACAGAAGATCTAAAGAATTGCTAAGGATAAATATTGATAACAAATCCGAAACATATACCTTATCCAGGATAGTGGCGATTTAATGTTCTTTTGTCTCCTTATAATCGAGACCATTTTTCAATTGTGTACTTAGTGTCCAGGGCCCTTGAAATAGGAGCGAGGCTGGGACAGGTTCCTCGAACGACAGTTAAGTTTAAGCCAGAATTACGCCAAATATTATGCAAGGTTTTCTCGTCTCGAGCTTACAAAATACTGTTCAGCCTTTACTCGGAGATTCAGTAATAAAACCACAAAATGTGACTCACAAGGCAATGCATATAGGAGGGCCAAAAAATACCAAACGGGGAACAAAAACTTTGAGGCTTGATTAGCAGTAATCGCGGCCTTTCCGAAACCATGCTCTGGAGTTGACTTTGTATTGTTGCAAACCTAACTGTTCTTTTCTTTTTTTACAGTCGACTCTCTCTTAACGGACACCTCTATAAGACGGACACCTCTGTAAAACGGACACCTAGAGTTGGTCCCTACCTTTGTTTATTCCCTTTATTTGTCTCTTTATAAGACGGACATCTCTCTAAGACGGACACTTAGTGCCCGTCCCAAAGGTGTCAGTCTTGGAGAGAGTTGACTGTACATGTAAATGATGCTTGTTATACAAGAATAGCACTATTTGCACTTGTAAATCACGAACGTTTGAGACTACACCAAACGTCACCTCATTTTTAACACATCATAAACCGAAAATAACCTGAGAAATCTTAATTATCCTGCTTGACTTATGATAGGATCTTTTGACGATATTAAAAATTGATTTGATTGTGGGCATTTTGTTGCACAATAAATTAAAGGCCAATAAGCGAGGTTATCACAGTAGCCTGGCTTTAGCGCAAATGAAATTTTTAAAGTTTGGTGTTTTTGATAGGCTGTCAGCAGAGGAAAACAACGCTAGAAGTTTTAAAATATGCAAGGCTTCATTCGTCTTTGGACATTGAACATTTTGGCTTCATAACCCACGTTCGATGTATTAAAATTCTAACACGACTCCGATGCTTTCTGGTAATTTTTCTATATCTGTTTTGGTTTTCTTTCGTCTTTTCTCTTCTGGGAATTGCGAGGAAATGGAGGCGAGAAAAATTTGCAATTTTAACCCTAAAGCCTCGGAGTCATGTTAGAATTTTTGTACATCGAACGTGGGGTATTGAATACTTTTAAGTATTCAATATTAAAATATTCCCGGAATATTGTATCCTGAAGTAAATATAGGTATCTTTATATATAACTACTAACCTCTGATTTCAACGTGAAAACTGCAAGACGCAACATTTCCTGCGCAATCTCTAGCAGTAACAACAACTATAGTCCCACCAATAGGTAATTCTTGTAAAGAATGATGACTTGAGGTCACATTGATCTTTGCATTGGGATTCACAATAACAGAGTTGTCTGTCACATGGACTTTCCAAGACACCTTTCCAGTCGCCTTCCCTTTGATTGTTTCAGCTCTTAAGAGAGGTTGAGGACACGTCAATGTTGGGGACCGATGATCTATAGATTAGAAATACAGTCAAACCAGGCCAGTTAATACGGAAACTGAGGGGGTCATAGGGAGTGTCCGTGTGCGGTAAGCGGGTTTAATTTAGAGAAAATGTAAAGGACAAAGCAATCTGTCCGTAATAAGGTGTTGGTATTAAGCGGGTGTACGTAAAGTGGGTTTTGACTGTATATTAAGGCCGGAACAGAGTTAAACTAAGAAAATTTTAATTCGTACTACTTTACGCAAACGAAAGGAAGAGCAAAAAATACGAAAGTTTTACTTTTACGAGGCGCTAATTTGAATTGCAACATCCAATATTGGTATCCAATGTATCAAGTAAAATTAACATTGTTAGAAAACGTCCCGCGGTGAGCTACTCAACAGAGTCTTATGACGGGAAAGTTCTACCCCGAGGTCCACTCCATCACCTTTTTTATACCATTTTCGATAGAAACGGTAGCCCTTTCTTATACCTTCTGTTGACAATTGGTACCCTTTTCACATACCTAGATTAAAACTTTGCATCGCTTTTAACTGCTGTAAATTCAATGTCTTTTAAGTATGTATAAATCACAAAACCAGAACGTTTGCTCGACATTTTTCAGTTAAAGGCCCTCTTGGGCCTTTAACAGATCAAAATGACTACATGTACCCTTTCATATACTTCAACTAGTGAAATCCCTACCCTTTCACATACCGGAAGCATGAAGTAGTTGACCCCTTTCTGGAGAAGCGTTCACGTATAAGACGTTTTAGTATACAGCTATTTCGAGAAAGGTTGTCGGAAAAAGTGCACGCGGCAATCCCGAAAGGTATTGTGGGTGGTTTTGAGTTCGCCGTTCCTCAAAGAAATTTGAAAGAATGGCACAAGAGGCCGTGTACGTATGTTTGCGCGTGCTAAAAGAAAGCAATAAAAGAAGTTTTGACAGCTACAGTGTCAGGAACCGTGTGTTGATGATATCCCATATTATTTTTCGGGATTGTCGCGTGCCCATTTTTGCCGACAACCTTTCTCGAAATAGCTGTATACACACTCAGTGATCTTGGTAATTCAAGCAATCTGATTGTTTAGCTATCTCGGACTATGACGTTATATTCACCGCGCTAGGCGGTGAATATCAGGGGGGGGCTGGCAACGGCCTTTGATCTTGCCGCTTTTCGGCTTTGCATGATCGCCCCAGTTAAGAAATCTGTCAATCATTCGAGAACTGTAGCGAGCATGCGCGAAACGGGCTGAGAACAACGACAACATCAAAAGTTCGTGTTCGCGGAGATTCGACGGTGTGAAGTGAATTCGCTTTTGGTCCTGTTGCTCATTGCTTTCTTTGCTGTACCGATTTTTTTCCGCAGTAATGTGGGTCTAACGTTTTCCTTTCTTCTGGTCTTGCGTTTGTCATTTTACATGCGGTTTACTGCGTTAAGAACGAGACCAGTGAACATTCATTGTACATGTACATGTTCGTCGATAACCGACCTTTTGGCTCACTACAGGCTTTCAAGCTGTGTTTCTGTTTAGAAGACCCACAAGAATAGAAAAAGGGCCAGCCCTCCAATGCGTATGTAGAAGAGTTTATATTTTCAAGTGAAAGGCCGAAAATTAATCCTTCGTGACATTAAAAAAAAGCGCGGTAGCCATGGTCAAATAGAAGAGTTGTCAGAGTTGTTTACGGTTTTCGTACACCTTTAAGACGAAAAGAAATGAAGATTGAGGTTCTTAATTCTTCATCCTTGATTGTGAACTTATCCTGGCAGAGTTGCGTTGGATGATTGAGTGTCATATGGTCAAATCTCGTAGTTCATGTAGTTTTTTATGTAATAGAAGCTAAATAAATTTTGCCAAGAGATCATTCACTCTTGAAATGCTTTAATAAGTTCTTATCTTCGTGTGATTTAATTTAAACTTTGCCGTAGTTTTTAAGAAATGAACATAGGCAAATGAAAGGGTAATTATTTTATGTGTTTGGAATTCTCTTTTCATGATAGCAGTTACTACACTGCCTTCAGTTTGAGTCCTCATTCAATTGTATTTTGTTTTGTTGCAAACAAAGAGGGAGAAATTATAAATATTTCATTCAAAAAACTACACTACTCACTGGAACAAGAGTATGGTTTAAAAACGATTAGCTAGGGTCAGAAAATAATGTTTAAGTTTGCATGTTTTGACAAGGACTACATCTGGCTAAATATGCTTCAAAGCGAATTTATCAAATTAAAAAAATGATGACATTTCCATTTTTGCCTTTCCTTTGGCCACTGTGATCAGTTTTTGCCATATAGTTGCATGTAATGTTTTACACATTTGGACATCAACCTACCAGGTTAGTTTGTGTCTGTGTAAAAATGTAGTTTACTGTTAATGAAATCAAAGTAAACCCTCTCAACTTAAAAATTGCCTTGTACTAGTGGATATTGAAAACACTATAGGATGCCTTCGAAAAAAAATGTAAAATGATTATTAAGATAATATTAGTTGCAGTCAACAATAACAGTTAGAAACTTGTGTTGAGGCTGGCAAAAATATTTTTCAGAGACCTTAAGCCTTCACCGACTTTGCTGTTACAATAAGTGGTAAAAGGGAATTAAAATGTGAGATCACCTCCCTGGGCTTACACTGAAAGAGAATATGGGTAGTAGGACACATTGTGCATTTCCCTACCCTTTTTAAGCCAAAAGACATTATAATCCCGATTCATTTCCTTTAGCATACAGAATTAAGGTAGCTTTTAAACTTAGAAACATGGCAAAACTTGGGGGAAAAATGGTGGTACCAATAGACTGTACTCTATAGACCACAGTGAGTTCTTCTTCAACCTTCACAACCCAAACAGACACCGTGTTCAAATCTCTAAAGGGTGAAATGGTCACCACCCTAAATCAGCAGCACATACCCATCAAGGCCAAATAAGCCAAGGCTAGTATCGTAGAAAGAACTGCTGAGAGGATAGGACTCAAGCCCAACAATAACTTCTTTTGATGGTTGATAAAAAGTCAATTTTACCTTGTATAATTTAGTTGTAAATCAGACTCATAACTTACACAAACAATAAACTTAAGTTGTATATTTTTCAAGCCTCTTCTGATTCTCTTTATAAACTTTGCAAAACATTCACTTTCGTTTTTTCTGTTTCTTGTACTTCATTCCTTTGAGGGATTTTCTCGACGCATACCCTTTCCTGATGTACTCACTCTTATTAGCAACTGAATTAGCCTCTTGTTCTTACAAAACCACTATAATCATTCAAGTATAATTCGTAACTAAAGGGTACTTTTTGTACCAACAATTTCAAGGAAATACTTGAAACCGAAGTCACTATCTAATACAAAACTACTAAACACGGTATTGCTGTTGGAAATTTATTGATTATCACTCCAATGACATTCCAGTGAAGGTTTTGAAGGTTCAGTGAACCCCTTCCTGAAGCCTTTTGATATTAAAGATAGCTTATACTGACAGATCCAGCATATGTGAAGCAAGTGATTGGAACATAACCCTGGTTTTTACTAAATTGGCCCTTTATTCTGTATTCACGCCCATAAATATTTGTTGTGCCTCCCGGTGTACACAAACAAACTTACGAACAGCGAAGTAGAAAATCAGTGGTTTAATGAACATTCACATATGACTGTTGCAAGACGCATACCAATATACTGTGCTCGTAGCATATGTTTAAGATAAGGAAGAGAGTCTTAAGAGTGAGTCCATGGGTGCACCAGGCAGGTGTGCTACATGCTATCTCTCCGATTTCAATGAAACTTGGCCAGTTTAAAGGGTCTACCCCAAAACTCAAAATGACAAACTGGTTCACAGTTTGGATCTTTATGGTGGGAGATAGCCCACCCAACTGATTTAATTAGATTTTTTACCAATAAAAGTGCATTAATAACAGGCAAAAGTAGAAAGCTCTCAGGACAACTGCTTTTAACCTTTGACTATGAAGGTTTGTATATATGTTGAGACATCTTTGACCAATGCAAGAATGTAAGTTTCAGTCGATTTGATTGACAGCTTGTCAATCACCGGCCTTGAATATGGGACAACCTTTTTAGCCATTCAAATACTTGCTGATTTGGAGATCAAATATCTCTCCTTGCCAGAAAGCTATGACAATAATTTTGCTATTCCATCTTTACCAACCCTTTGGTCTACAATAAACATAAAAAACATTTCTGGGCTCTTCCTTTTTTGGGCGTCAGATGCCACTTGAAAACTGCCCCTAAATCCAGCTGATTTCCACTTCACCTGTCGAATAATTCAGCAATTAACGGCCGCTGAAGTTACTAAACCGACATTTTCCAACCCGTTATACAAGAATAATAATTGGGGAGTTTAATGCATGCTTAAAACGTTCGAGATTTTGCGAGAAAATTAAAAATTTCACAGTAATTAGTGATGTATGTCACCAAAATATCGAAGGCAAAATCGTAATGTTTGTGACCTTGTTTTGATTTTCTCACAAAATCAGAGATTATTCTTCTTAGAAGTTAAACTATACAGAAGTCCTTCATTCCAAGTGTTATGGTCTCTACCGTGACAAGACCAAGCTGTTTTTAATTTCCTGGGGAGATTTCAAGGCCACATGGTGTGTGGTTGTTGACAAGCTTTGAATCACGCCAGTATAGCGCTAGTCACAAAATATCGTCAACTCGCAAATTTAAAAACAACATTCAGTGATGAGAAATTCTTTCTTATAGCGATAAAGAAATTACACTTAAAATGTTCGTTAAGTTGAGGCTACAACCTCAGAAAAAGAATCGTGTTAGTTTTACTTACCGCCGTCGATCTACGCAGAAGTATTATGTGTGCTGCGTGACGAGACAATATTTGTTTAGAATCCACTTCAGGAGCTTTCAGGAGGTCCTGCTAATCTCTATAACTATACTTATCTCCTCCTATCTTCATTTTTTTTTTTACAAATACGAGTTTTTCGAAGATCTCTGTCACTCTCGATCAAGATTATTTACGACCATGTATCATGTGACAAAAAGAAAGAGCCTGCAATGTTTTGATCAGCGAATTTCCCGCGCCTTCCCCGGCAATTTACATATATTCTAAACAATTTTCGGCTGTCTAAACAGGAAGAGAGAATGAATAAAAATAAGCCGAAAAGAAATAGCTGCGTTGACCAGAAATCTGCTGAAACCAAGTTAACGCTTATTCCACTTGATAAGAACTTGGGAATTCGACTAATAGGAGTCAGCGAGGTTTTGAGACCAATAATTGGCAAGACCATATCCACCTTCTTAAAGGAGGAGATCGATGGCCACAGTGCGGGTGTTGAGGCCACCATATATATACACGCCATGGCCCAGATTTTTGATGATGATGGTACAGACGGAATCCTGTTGGTTGACTGCAACATCCAAATTACTTTCCCTGAAATGTCCATATCATCAACACGTACAGAAGTTCCTCGAGATTGTTCACCTGTGGAGGGGAAGAGATCTTATCCCAGGAAGGGACAACACAGGGTGACCCTCTAGCGCTAGGTGGTGTGCGATCAACACATCCATCTTGATTCAGGGCCTAAGAGTGCATATACCTGAAGTTAAGCAAGTACCGTAAAGTCCCGATAGTAACGACCCCCCGAAAATAACGTCAATTTTTTGTGGCCACTAGTAAATCCCGAAAGTAGCGACCCCCCCCCAAAAGTAGCCACCCCCCCAGAAAGTAGCGAGACCAATTTTTTTATATTGTATACCGTATACCTTTAATTTGTCAATCAATAGTCAAAATTTTAATGTACAATAATATGTTCGTGCAGTGTCAGAAAATGTTCACGATAAGGTACTTTAATTTACAACAAGGGGCAGCTTTATGCCCCCATTCGTCCTTGACATCAGTTCACTGATGTAGCGATGTAAGAACTGCCGTAAACCGGCATAATTTCGTATTAACAACAGGAACATTTCTTCAAATTGAAATTGAAAACTCTATATAGTTTTCGTTGATTAAGATGAACGTGTTTCTTCCAATTAAATGACACTGAGATACCGGTACGGGGTACAGACTAAAACGCAGCGGTGCGTCATGCAGGACAATCGAAGCAGTTTAGCTTTCCACCTCTGAGTCAGTGAAGAACTCGATCTCCTCTATATCGGCTGATTCACCCATGTGGTAGTCCGGTAAACCATCGATACCATTGGAAAAAAAGCTCGCGCCAGCTCTATTTGTAAACGATTTTTGTTCCCCGAAAGTAACGACCCCCCGAAAGTAGCGAGCCCCAAAGGCTGCTAATTCCGAAAGTAACGAGGGTCGCTACTATCGGAACTCTACGGTATGGCTGGCTGATGACTCGGCGGAAGGCGGCCCAACAGACCTGTTATACAACTGGTACAAGCTTTTTTGTCAAGAAGGAAAGAAATGTGGCTACCTAGTCAATGGCTCAAAAAGATAGCTGATAGTAAAGCCCGGGTAGTAACTGACACAAGATCTAACAAATGAGGCCGACTTGGTGTTTGGAGAGGGGGTCAGAATAAAAACGGAAGGTCAACGACACCTAGGAGCAGTCATTGGATCCCAGGAGTACAAAGACCAATAATGTATTGGAAAAGTTCAGGGATGGAGGGAAAGCATCAAGTTGCTGGCTGAGATCGTAAAGAGTCAACCCCATACCGCCTACGCAAACGGCTACAAATCGAAGTTTGCATACTTTATGCATAAAATTGACTCATTTAAAGACTAGGTGGAACCAACTGGTGAAGCGATCAACGGTATTTTCCTTCCAGTTCATTTTGGTCAGACGGAACCGCTCCCTGATGAGTTGCAAGAACTATTCTCAAGGGGGTCTGGGTATACCAGACCTGAAAGCTGAAGCCTCACAGCAATACGTTGCCTCAAAGTTAATAACAGCAACGTGTAGCAGCTAGACTTTCTAAGGTCAAGACCGCAGGCCAGAGACAAGGGTGCAAGGGTGGCTCATCTCCGTTGCCCTTAAAGAGCAGGGACTGTGGTGTAAGAAGAAGGGTTTTGTTTCACAAAGACATGATGGCATCCAGAACCTTCTCACATCTCTTCTCAGCAAAGTCTGCAAGGATGTCGAGGTAGAGCCCCACCCCCTACTGATGGACATTGACGTATTCAACCTAAGCTCCGCCGTCACAAGTCCTCAGGCTAGACTGGGCATAAAGGCAGGAAGTTTCTGGTCATGAGGAGAAACATAATTCTTCGATGTATGTTATCCATTTGAACTCAACGTGTAACCAGAACAAATCCAAAGAATCGATCTTCGTGGAGCAAAAAGATGAAAAGGAAGTACCAACAAAGAGTTATGGTTGTGGAAATGGGATCTTTCCTCCCCCCCCCCCTTGTGGTTTTTGGCACAAACGGAGGAATGGGGAAAAAAAGCAAACTTTTTCTGAGCAACCTAGCGGACAAACGTTCCCGAAACAACGTCGAGTCGTATGCCAGTGCCATATCTTGGCTTGAAACATGCATATCTTTTAAAATTTCAAAATCTCTCCACACATGTTTACGAGGTTCCAGAACCCCTTTTCACAAGAATGCTGACTTTTTAGATGACTTTAATTTAGTGTTAATGCCAGGAATGAGGACATTTTAAAATAAGTTTTAGTATGTTTTTTTAGGGTAGTTTTAGTGGACAGTATTTTTATTAGTTGGTTATAGTTTTTTTAGTAGACCGTGTATTTTATTTAGGATGTCTCTTTAAATGTTATATGTCGTTTTTATCAAATGTTCTGCAATTGGTATAGGATTTAATGGAGCCGAAACCAATTGTGGAATTGCACGCATTTTAGGCATCCTACTGATGAACAGTTGCGACACGTAGATATATATTTTTTAGCAACTAAGATAATTTGCAGTCTGTCTACTTTGAATTATCATTGTAATGACAATAAACGCCTTTTTAAACAAATAATCGACAATAAATGTCGCAGCTTTTAAACAGGAAGTAAACACGGAATATTTAGTAACAAAAAAAAAGATCAGGTGATTCGGTGAGTGGAGGCGGGGAGGGGAGTTGGGTCTGTATACAGGCTATAGTGTTTCTCAGTTTTGGCCTTAGGGAGACAAAAACAAAAATGTGAATATTTATTTTTTTAGTTCTGCTTTGTGTTGTTTATTTTTATTCATTCTCTCTTCCAGTTTGGACAACCGGAAATTGTCTTAAAAGATGTATGTCAAATGCCGGGGAAGGCGCGGGAAATTCGCTGATCAAAACAGTGCGGGCTCTTTCTTTTTGTCACGTAATACGTGGTTGTAAATCATCTTGATTGAGAATGACAGAGATCTTCGAACAACTTGTATTTGAAAAAAAAATGAAGAGAGGAGGAGATAAATATAGTTATAGAGACAAGCGGGACCCTCTGAAAGCCTTTGGGAGGCAAAGAAGTGGATTGTAAAGAAATATTGTCTGGTCACGCAGCATACATTATAGTTTGGCGTAGGTCAACGGCGGTTAGTAAAACAAACACTATTCTTCTTTGTAATACTATTCTTTTTCTTAGGTTGTAGCCTAAACTTCATGAACTTTTTAAGGGCATAATTTCTTTATCGCTAGAGGGAAGAATTTTTCATCATTGAATGTTGTTTTTAGATGTACGAGTTGACGTTGCTTTCATGACTGGCATATACTGGCGTGATTCAAAGCTTGTCAACAACCGCGCACCATGTGCCCTTGAAATCTCCCTTACAACAGCTTGGTCTTGTCACAGTAGAGACCATAACACTTGTTGAATGAAGGACTTCTGTATAGTTTAACTTCTAAGAAGAATAATCTCTGATTTTGTGAGAAAAGCAAAACGAGGTCACAAACATTACGATTTTGCCTTCGATATTTTGGTGACATACATCACTAATCACTGTGAAATTTTTAATTTTCTCGCAAATTTCGAACGCTTTAAGCATGCATTAAACTCCCCAATTATTATTCTTGTATAACGGGCTGGAAAATGTCGGTTTAGTAACTTCAGCGGCCGTTAATTGCTGAATTATTCGACAGGTGAGGTGGAAATAAGCTTGATTTAGGGGCAGTGTTCAAGTGGCATCTGACGCCCAAAAAAGGAAGAGCCCAGAAATGTTTTTTATGTTTATTGTAGACCAAAGGGTTGGTAAAGATGGAATAGCAAAATTATTGTCATAGCTTTCTGGCAAGGAGAGATATTTGATCTCCAAATCAGCAAGTATTTGAATGGCTAAAAAGGTTGTCCCATATTCAAGGCCGGTGATTGACAAGCTGTCAATCAAATTGACTGAAACTTACATTCTTGCATTGGTCAAAGATGTCTCAACATATATACAAACCTTCATAGTCAAAGGTTAAAAGCAGTTGTCCTGAGGGCTTTCTACTTTTGCCTGTTATTAATGCACTTTTATTGGTAAAAAATCTAATTAAATCAGTTGGGTGGGCTATCTCCCACCATAAAGATCCAAACTGTGAACCAGTTTGTCATTTTGAGTTTTGGGGTAGAACCTTTAAACTGGCCAAGTTTCATTGAAATCGGAGAGATAGCATGTAGCACACCTGCCTGGTGCACCCATGGACTCACTCTTAATACCACTGTAAGTGGAAAAATATAACAAATGGAGCAAGATGGACGCTCGAAAATTCACGAAGCTTAGAAATAACTGAACTTGCCGAGATCCCGAATCACGATAAGTGAGGTCACCCATGAGCTTTTCACACATCATGCCTCCTGATGTCCAAAAGGTCCATTAAAAAAGTTCATAGAAACCTTCTCTTGATATTTGTACGCGGGAAAACTTAAAACCGAGCAAAAACTCATCGTCCCCTTCCATGTCTCCATTCTCCGCCATATTTGTTTCCAAGGAAAATTTGTACTCAGTCTCACTCGGCCGAATTTCTTAACTGGGGCGATCATGTAAACTCGGTTCCAGACCTCGCTGCCAGCCCCCCCTGGTGAATATAAAGCCGAACAAAATCGCTGTCGTGAACTGGGTGTTTTGCCAAAGTTTCAAAGTAAAACCTTTTTGAAAATACACGAATATCCAAGTGCTGATGACTTTGAAGGCAAGAAAAGACTTCATGGTGTTTAAACAGAGTGATTTATTGTGAAGTGGTTTTCTTTTTATCTGACTTTTTGTACGCTCGAAGCTATGTTTACCACTACAGAGGAAAACGAGGTCGCTTTGTCACTGTTTTGTGATTTCGGGATTTTCTCGCAAGACCAATTTTGCCTATAACTAGAAGTTAATTTATGGAGAAGAGAGGAAGGCAAATATTTTCGAAAATTGTACGTGCCAGCAAGTTAACAAGGCAAAGAACTTTAGAGATAAACAACGCTCACCTTGATCGCAGCCGCTAGCGACGAAGAAAACTTTCTCATTCACGGTGAGTTGACAGAAACAAATAAAGCTCTGGATACTTTTCTTCTCAGAATTGGGTAGTAATTTAAATTTTCGGCGTTTTCTTTTAAACCGTTGATGCTATAGCTTACAAAACTCGATACAAAGGGATTAAACTTATCATTTGCCATGTTTGAAGATACTGTAAAGATCTAACTTTTGCGCATCCACTGTTTACGGCTTCGTGTTCACGCATGAATTTTCACCCGTCAATCAAACTAATCGTTTTTTAATGGTTTCCTTTCTGATTCTGTTGAGATCTCTTCGTGTGAATATACTAAAACAATTATTCACCTCAGGCTCAGTTAATATTGTTGAATAATCCCCTCGACTTCGTCTCGGGGATTATTCAACAATATTAACTTCGCCTTCGGCGAATAATTGTTAAATAGCAAGTACCCTTGTGAGAGTCGAAAAGATTCAATGTATTTTTTGGTATTCAAAATATTAAAAAATTAGCTGAGACATTCACGCTTAACTGATGACCGAATACTGTTTTAACGTTTAGCGATTTGAAGTGTTATGAAGATCGAATCCGACCATCTCGGTTGATAAAATCCTCAGACGTGTCTCGTTTCTAGGCGTCTCAAGTGTTTGGTAGAAAAAGCGACTGGGAGCGATCAATGGACCATGGGAATGTTAGGCGTTGGCGCAAACGACGCTTTGAGGGGATCATCCGATCCCTTGCGCTGAACCAAAATCGCTACAGTCGCTCTTGATCGATTACGAATTCGCTAGATCGGGCCTGGTTTTTATTATATTTTATGTATTCTAGAAGACTATTTTTCAAAAAAATTTGCCGTTCTAATGTTAACTAAAACCTCAAACAAAATGAATGTGTGAAATTAAAAGCTACTTGCCATGACATCGAGGAACGTCACCATCCCATTTTCCACTTAGATCACACTTTAAAACTCTAGAAACCTCGAGTCCAGTAACGTCCATAGAATAGCCGTCAGGACAGTCAAAACGGCAGGATGAGTAAAATCTCGTTGGCTGGGTGACACATTCAGGAGGAGTCACAGTGGCATACCGGACAGTGGGAAGTTTAAGGCAGCGAGTTTCTGAGAAAGAAAACAAATAAAACATTAAGGACAATTTGCATGTAACTCGATTGCAGTGAAACCTCTATTAAGCGGAAACCCTCTATAAGGGCGAATACTAAGCCGGGTCCCGAAATTAACGTCTTATATTTCCCTTTATAGCGAGCTCCTATTCAGCGGACACCTCTATGGTGGATGAGAACTGCCACTGAGTCTTAGGCACATTTTTTCTTTTTTTTCTTTATTATAAGTAGATTGAATGTAAAACAAAATGAAAATAACATTTAAATCAAATAAAAATGCAATAAAATGTAAAACAAAATGCAAGTAAAATCCCAATCAAAATACAAATGCAATTAAATTTAAAATGCAAAGTTAACTCCATTCAGATTAAAATTGACTGCACTTTAAAAGAGAATGCAAAACAGAATATAAGTAGAAGTCAAAGTCAATTAAAATTCAATAAATTTTGAAAAGAGAATGGAAAACGAAGTTAGTGGCAGTGCTCGGCCATGCGAAGATTTACTTTCGTTTGAAGTAAAATTGAAAGTAAATTATTCGCATGGCCGAGCGCTGCCACTGCCAGACCCGCCCCAGGCCTCCAAACCAATACCATAAAGCAATGCGCGCGTTTTGTGTGAGTCGTCAACATGGCAGAGTGGAGGCGGTATGCCGCCATTCAGAAGGCTAAGAGAAAAGGCAAGAAAACAGGAGAGGAAAGCACTGTGGCGGAAGAAATAGTAGTGCAGATGTATCAGGCAAACAGCAGAAGTACACTAGGATAGGGCCCCAGGAATACGTGCCTTTTGAGCACGAAGAGATAACGATTGCGAACATCAAAGACGCCTGCAAGAAGCACTTCAGGCCTCAGATCGAGAAAAATCTTATCTGTGACGTACCGGCTGGAGAGCGCGGGCCATCTTGCGAAAAGATGGCCCATATTCCAAACCGAAAAGTGTTCTATATACGGTTTATAAAACGCGAAGGAGTGGAGGTCGTTTCCGATGAGGATGGATCGTTGGAATGCAAGGTAATAGCACAATAAACCCGTAATAATCAAAATGAATCACGAGTTTTATTTGCACTTTGGATTTGGATTATGAACTCAAGACCTTTCTTCTAGGAATTCTGGTAAGGACATTTTAGGTAGTTGAGGTTTTAGTAACAGGAAAATAATCTTCGCGGAAGCGTTTTGTTTACTCACCGGTTTACTCGTGGTGTATAGAAATATCCGTGGGGAGTGACTTTTTGCAAAGCCACTGTTTGTATTAAAGTTTAGAAAACGTTTTAATTGCAAAATTAAACCAAATCTGCATCCAGCTGTTGCTTCCAGCACATTAGATTATTGGTACTATTTGATACTATGAAGTCCCAGGAGGATTGAAATTTCCAGGATAGAATTAGAAAACTTTTGTTCCCTGATTCATAACAATCTATAGTTTTCTACATTCCACTACAAGGTTACAAACCAGCATTCTTAAACTCATTAATAATTCGTAAGGTCGCAGGGGCGGATCCAGGATTTTCCTTAGGAGGGGATACACCAATAAGAAATGGCGTAACTGACTGGTGATGTAAAGAAATTTTAAAAGCGAATGTGAAGAGGCTTCATCTCAGGGGGTTGGGCGAGAGGGTGTTCACCCCCTGCACCCTTCCCCTAGATCTGCCCCTGGGTCAGCAGTCAATAAGATTTATTTAGGTGAGGTGGACGGATCTTGATGCCCAATACCAATAGTTAATACTAATTATTTTTCAAAAGTGAGCACTTGGCCCTCAGCCTTGTGCTTTCATCAGTTTCTCTGTGTTTTTCTGGAACCCCTGATTAAATACTCACCCCCCATTGTCGATAATTATAGAACTTAAGGTGGCTCGATATAGTTTTTCAAAGTCAATACCTCCCAAGTTTGAGCGTAAACTACGTCGCCATAAACAAAGATTTGGAAAAATTGACACCACAGTTGTATTAGATAAAGACGAAACTTTGTTATGATCAGGGTTGCAATGACATCGGAGTTGTCATGGCAACGAAATGACGCCATTACCTACTTTACTTGCGGCAGTATATCTCGGCACTGGGAACTGTTCTTCCAAAATCGTTTACTAGAGCTTTTTCCTACAATAGTCGCCTCGATGTTCGTGAAGTTTAAGCGAAATCTGTAAGAGCGTTATCAAGATATTTTGGGAACAAGTTTTTATGGTTAGAATACGGTAAAAAATGGACATTCTTGATGTTCGACTGTTATCTGTGCTAAACGTAGCGCTTTTGATATGCAATTTCACCTCATAGTACTTTTAATCTTTTTAAAAACGTGTGTGAAAGATCATGGAGATACCTCCAGCCGATTGCTAGAAAAAAGGATTTGATTAGTATGTATCAAGGCGCTCTTTTTAGCAGTAATGTAAACATTTCGGTCTACTTTAACAAATTAGCGAATAATTTTTAAAACGCTCGATAAATTTTTAGAAAATTTAAGAATCTTGAGATTAATCGTCCTTTTATATGACCTCTTAGTTTCAAGAGTATTGATATATTGTAAGGCAGTAAAATGAGGGCTTCAATTCGCTAATATTTTGTCAAGAGTTTTGTGTTTACAAGTGATAGCCTCTCATTATTCACAGGTATTGTCTCCCAAATTCATATTTTCGTGCACAACAATAGCTAGCATTTTTGCATATGTCAAGTGCATTGTTAGTTACTGCTGTTCACGTGAAAATGAAACCTTGAGACAATACCCCTGAATAATCAGACTCACTTGTAAAGACAAAATTTCTGACAAAAATATTAGCGAATTGAAGCGCTTATTTTACTACCTTACAATATATCAATAATCTTGAAACTAAGAGGTCATATAAAAGGACGGTTTATCTCAAGACTCTTAAATTTTTTAAAAAATTTATCGAGTGGTTTAAAAATTATTCGCTAATTTGTTAAAGTAGACCGAAATGTTTACATATTTCTAATAAGAGCGCCCCGATACATACTAATCAAATCCTTCTTTCTAGCAATCGGCTGGAGGTATCTCCATGATCTTTCACACACGTTTTTAAAAAGATTGAAACTACTATGAGGTGAAATTGCATGTCAAAAGCGCTTCGTTTAGCACAGATAACAGTCGAACATCAAGATTGTCCATTTTCTACCGTATTTCTAAACAAAAAAACTTCTTCCCAAAATATCTCGATAACGCTCTTACAGATTTCGCTTAAACTTCACGAACATCAAGGCGGCAAAGAACAGTTCCCAGAGCCGAGATATACTGCTGCAAGTAAAATAGGTAATGGCGTCATTTCGTTGCCACGACAACTACGATGTCATTGCAACCCTGATCATAACAAAGTTTCATCTTTATTTAATACAACTGTGGTGTTAATTTTTCCAAATCTTTGTTTATGGCGACATAGTTTACGCTCAAACGTGGGAGGTATCTACCCTAAGAAACTGTATCGAGCCACCTTAAAAGTCTGGCAAAATGTTATACCAATTTTTGTTTTATCAATGTTCAAGATAGCAGTTTAACATGGTTGCAAGTTCTTCCTTTTGTTCAATATTTTTTGTCTTGGTCCACAGGCAAAGATATGAAGTTCCACAGAAAAGGCCTGCCTCTCAT
>CALNXK010000056.1:1945000-1960000 GCA_942486035.1 Porites lobata
CAAGAACTCATTTCAATGCTAAACGTTAAAAATGGCTCCATGTATATTGTAAGAACTTGTATAGTAACTAAACTACCTGGTTTTCAGTTGAAGGTCCATAAACAACAGAGTCACTTGGGTCCATGTCACCATGATGTTTTCGTAAGAAGGAATGCAATGTAGCCATTACCCCAGTTTCTGTGCCCCTGTCTACCCTCAGCATTGCAGCCATCATTCTTGTCTCGTAAAGATAATCGAAATACCACCGTCCAATCACTTTGGGGTCACAGTTCGATGTCCAGACTCGTAACCAAAGTAGTTTTCTACTTGCTGTGTCAAGGCAGCCATAGATAGCCAATGGGAATGTCGAATTTTGGTATCCCATAAGTTTATCGTGGCCGTCTGACGAGTGAACCCAGTTTGATCCCCTTGTAGTAAAATTCCTTTCTGTCTTTTTTTCTTCGCCCCAATACCGCCGCGTGCTTCAAGACCCTCTGGGTCCAATTCCGTCATGACATTGTAAACTTGGTCTCTGGTTACATTTATGCCATACTCTTGGCGGAGTTTTCTGTGCATAGCCCGGTAACCTAAAAGCTTACCAGGGCCTTTCAGTTCGTTTCCCACCGCTGTCTGTACGTCTTCGACTTCAACACTCTTGTCGTTGTAGAAAATGTCAAAGTGACGAAGTCGCCTGTCAAGAGTTCTCAAGCTCCAAGGATACTGTGGGAAGTCACGTTTACGAAAGTCCAGCGCCTCGATCCTTTGGAGTCCTTGCTGAACAAGCTCTGTCATGGCTTCTTTTAACTTATCATCCTCCTTCCAAGTAGAGTCAGCCATGTTTGTCGTCATGGAACAAAATGGCGGATACAAACCAAACCGCGAATGGCTTTATGGGAGTCATTGGTTTGGAGGCCTGGGGCGGGTCTGGCAGTGGCAGCGCTCGGCCACGCGAATAATTTACTTTCAATTTTACTTCAGGCGGTGTGCGTCACGACCCACAAAGGTTCATGGGTAAACCTGTTACTGTGCCTCATTTCAATCGTGACACGGTCGAGTTCGCATCTCGTGAGAGAAATTAATCAAACCCAGCGATCAAAACACTGCTGCCTTTTCCGAAAAACATTACGGAAGAGAACGATTTCGAGAATTTTCAAGATCTCATAGTGGCGTTAGATGATTGCTATTGGCTTCATAAGGCAATTTCAAGAAGTTTATCGCGATTCGGAGAC
The DNA here is from genome assembly GCA_942486035.1 of Porites lobata. Classification (NCBI taxonomy): domain Eukaryota; kingdom Metazoa; phylum Cnidaria; class Anthozoa; order Scleractinia; family Poritidae; genus Porites; species Porites lobata. Next base: position 1,946,209 of record CALNXK010000056.1, read on the forward strand.
GATCGTGCGATCTAGCCGACTTTGAGCGGCGACTAATTTCCTGCTTGTCATAAGATTTTATGTACTGTTTGGTTTATATGTATGTTTTTATCTCATAGTGAAAGAGATCTGTAGTTCATACCTGGATTTGCTTAACTAAAAAAAAATTCGTCCATTAGAAGTGTTTATATATTTGATGGACTTTGTTACCGGCAAAGCAGGGGGAGCGCGTGCAAACAGCAAGGTGAGAAATCGTCTCTCATAACAATTTTATTTTCATCGACAAGTTTATATTATTTTGAAAACAGTGCCCGTTTGAAATCCTTATGCGCAAATAAATCTTATATCAGGCAAGGGGAAAACAGACCGAAAGAGCCGAACATACAGCTACAGCACAATCGGAATTTCACCGATACTACAGCCGCAGAAATAAACCACGATCGTGTCTGTGCGTTTAATGAAGTGAGCGCAGTATATCGATTTTGTTATAAAGTAAAACCTAACCTCAAAGAGAGATTTATAACAATTTATTCCCTCACATAAGTTTACACAAAGATTTGCATACACGTAGCACACACCGCATGCAAATTATTTTAAAGTCACGCTTTCAGTTTCCGCACTGGGTTATGAAAAATGTTTTGTTTCCAAAGGTTATTACAATATTCAAACTTATTTACCTTTTGTGGTTTAAAATAGAACAAAGTCTTCCTGGATTTGGCGTTACTCGCTTCACGTCGGCTTCCGCTTCGACATGTTTTCACAGCGCGTTTCCCGGGAGTTATGCCACTTGGCTGAGACGATGTCTTAATTCCAAGACACTTTCAACGGCTCATAACGGGAAAACTAACAGGGGTAGACCCAGGTAGACCCCGAAATTTGCAAAGAAGAAAGGTTGAAGTAACAAGATGGCCAAAATAATGCTATAAAACCGCTAACAGTAACCTGCAATAAATCCAAGAAGAACGGGGAAAACAAAACTCAAATAATCATGGCCGCCTGCACATGACCGAGCAATTCAAACTTGTCACAAACGCTCAAGAAAGCAAAATATTTAAAAGTAACGCAACTGCTATTAAGATAAAGTGTTCCAACAACTTTCCACGGCGGTATAGTGTCGAAATTGCCAACACAAGCTTGGAATAAAGCGAAAATTTCACCACGTATACCTCTGAAAACAGCTCTTTCCGAGCGCGAAAATCACTCTACAAATGACGCATTCTGATTGGTCGAATCTCGTGACGCACACCGCCTGATTTTACTTCAAACGAAAGTAAATCTTCGCATGGCCGAGCACTGCCACTAACTTCGTTTTCCATTCTATTTTCAAAATTTATTGAATTTTAATTGACTTTGACTTCTACTTATATTCTGTTTTGCATTCTCTTTTAAAGTGCAGTCAATTTTAATCTGAATGGAGTTAACTTTGCATTTTAAATTTAATTGCATTTGTATTTTGATTGAGACTTTACTTGCATTTTGTTTTACATTTTATTGCATTTTTATTTGATTTAAATGTTATTTTCATTTTGTTTTACATCCAATCTACTTATAATAAAGAAAAAAAAAGAAAAAATGTGCCGAAGACTCAGTGGCAGTTCTCGGCCACCATACACCTCCACTAAGCGGACGCGGACACCATAATAAATTGATTTGGCTGAAATCTATTTTAAAAACCTCTATTAAGCGGATACCGGACTGCATTAACAATAGTAGTATTGGATTACATCCTGGAAATACATAGTGTAGTCGATTAAAAAAGATAAATATATTTAACTGTCAAAAGTTCACCTGAAAGTCTTCACAAAGTAAAACACAGGATCCTTAGCTTCCACAACAACATGGAACTTTATTACAGTACAGAGTGACCGTTGAATGTTAATCATCAACAAACACTGCGCAATTTTTACAAATCTCTATTAAGCGGACTCTTGGAAAGGTCCCGAAGGTGTCACTGTATTCGAAGGGGATAATTGAGCCTAAATCATTGTTTTATTGTTTGAATTACACACATATTTGAGTTAGTTTGAGATTTTCAGATAGTTATGTCTAGGGAAACGATTAACACGACATTGCGTTTTATCACATATCAAGCATAGAAAAGTTGATTGAAAATGCGGTTTGTTGGAATGTATTTGCCTCGAACTTTGAGCTAGGTTTTTGAATTTTTTCAGAAACACTCTCCCTTGTAAATGGTATAGCTTCCAAAACAAAATGTCATTCACAATTATAGTTAGGGTACAGCATATTTACAGTACAGTATATTACTTTAAAAATATTAGGCTGATTATCTGTTTTCGACTTCCTCCTTTTTCTAAACGGGAAAACTAGCCGACAAAACGAAAAAATCCGCAATAAGAAAACTATTAATAACTGATACATGTACCCCAATACATTCTAAAACGGAAAAGTCTATTATAAGCTATAATGTAAAAATAATGCAAGAATGTTTCCAGCCTAAAATCGGCAGAAAAATAAGAATATTAAGCCTGGGCCGGAAAAACAATATTTTTAATAATAATAAAAAAAAAGAGTGTTTTACCAACTGGTTTATGTGTATACCTTTTTGCCCTCATTTTCTTTCCAAATCAACATGATTTCTCCCAAAACAACCGTCATGCCCCCTTAATACCATCTTTTATTTAATGTTTAAGCGATTACGTTCGTGTTTCACTCAATTTGGAGGCAGTTCAAACTGTTACAATTTTGATGGAATTCGTACCACAACTCCTTTAATAGCAGGCGCGGATCCACACCGGTTTCCACCGTTTTACGGAAATCGGTCAGATTTTTCACAATAAATATTAGCAAAAACTTTTAACTTTCCAACTAAAATCTGGAAAATGGTGTGGAAAGTCGGAAAATATCCTGTCTGAATGACTCATAAATCCTAGAAAGGAGATTCTGAGGAGTTAAAATCCAAAAAACTTCCCGGGGGAGCATGCCGCCAGACCTCCCTAAAAGTAGGAAATCGGTCAGTATTTATTGTAGATCCGCGGCTGAATAGCTACAATGAACGTACAGCCAGAGCGTTTTTGACAATTACCGATTTATAGCAGAGTAATACGTCGTGTACCTTCACATGTTGTTGAAGTCCCAGACCAAGTCTTGTTGAGTTGACAAACACGCACCTCGGAGCCTTTCTGCCGATATCCAAATCTGCATTTGAAGGAACAGTAGGAGTGGTAGGATAATTCAGGGTTTGAGCATATACCAGTAGGTGGATCGGCGTCACGCACGAAAAGCGGAGGACATCTAATAGCTAGAAGTAAAAATGTCATCATTATAATATTTAGTGTCATTATGATCATCATCATCATCATCATCATCATTATCATCATCATTTATTGGCCATGGTTAATTAACATGCATAGCATAACATGACCTTTATTTATACTCGAATTTCAAAGTAGCCTGAAAGGCTAATATCTTCGAGAAAAAAAAAAAGAAGAGAAGTCTTTTAACATATATATATAAAATCAATCTATTTTATAAATGCATAAAAATTTCAGTATTTATGAAAAATCTTAAATATATCGTTATGTCTGAAAGGAGATTGCTTTCAGGAGTCTTCCGTAAAACCAGACAAAAGTAGGCTGGTATATAAAATACAGCTAGTCTGAATATGCAAGCACCTCGAAGGACGAGTAGGTTAGTAAAAGCGGTCACCTGGAATCTCAACATGTTTATAAACGTTTGTCATCACCTATCTCGTGGTTTAGCTCTTTGTGGCACTTAGCTGTTCAGATACTCCATCGGTCTTCGCTTTTTCCCCTTAAAATCAAAGCCATGAAACTAGAGACCTTTAGATTCGAGGACAAGAACGACTACGAGTACAAGATTTGATTCAAAGTTATTCCAAAAATAGACAACCCGGAATGCTTCATATATTGTACTTTTGTTTTTTCACCAGAAAATTTACCACTGTTATCTTTATTGGAGAAGGTTAAGCCCTCTCCGATCACAAAATGATACAACTCCCGATAACCTGTTTCCGTTATTTAATACAATGTTTGTCGCTAGAACTTGTAGTAGAATGACGACGGCTACCACGTTTTCTCGCCAAAATGACGATGGTTTACAACCGAGCACTACTCACGGCCGTACTTAGCATTGAGAAAACCTCTTACTCGTAATCTTCCCCGTCTTTGAATCGTCTCTAATTTCACTCGGCCAGTACGATCTATGAAAAAGCAATGGAAACAATTTGGCTTTCTTTACGGTGTTATGTGCACACAAAACTTGAATTTTGTCACCCTCAGAGACGGTTCCTCCCCCACGAAAGAAGTCTAAACTTGTTTCGCTTTGACACCGCGTTTTTATGTTGAAACAAATTCGACTGCTCAATGAAAAAACTTTAAAATATATAGATTTAGCCAGGGCTAAAAGCGAATCCTCTGTTTCTATACTTATGATAAAAGCAATGAAATCTAAATTAATAACATGCAACTTTAAGCAAAAAAGAAAAAAAGAAGCAAGAGACATCAGTTCACCTTTAGAGGGAGGGGCAAAATGATTAAGAAAACATGTCCCAGTGAACGCAGTTTATGCAATTGCGTAAAGAAGCCTGAAAAAAATTCACGACTTCAACAGGGTTTGAACCCGTGACCTGGCGATACCGGTGCGATGCTCTACCAACTGAGCTATGAAGCCACTGACGTTGGGAGCAGGTCAATTTATTTCATTTCCGCAGTTCATATATGATTTATTTCATATATCATTAAACTCATTTCCTTCAGGGGAACATATGAACCCACAATTGACCTGCTCCCAACGTCAGTGGCTTCATAGCTCAGTTGGTAGAGCATCGCACCGGTATCGCGAAGTCACGGGTTCAAACCCCGTTGAAGTCCTGAATTTTTTTTTCAGGCTTCTTTACGCAATTGCATAAATTGCGTTCACTGGGACATGTTTTCTTAATCATTTTGCCCCTCCCTCTAAAGGTGAACTGATGCCTCTTGCTTCTTTTTTTCTTTTCGAGATAACATTACCCGCGGGAAAATCGACACAGCCTAAAAATAACTTAAGAGGTATTACGTTGGGGATTGGAAGACTAACCCTCTGGTCCTTTTACGCTCTCTTGTAGGCGGTTAGGCTCTTATTCAAAATGAATGGCAGTCTTGCAGAGTAAATAGAACTTTTCAGGTTGATAAAAAGATAAAAAAAGACCGACTGCCAACACTTTTACACCAATAATGGCAGTGATGTACAAATTTAGGTCGAGGTTTTTATCTCACCTTGGCATTGGAATGGGGATCCAGACCAAAAAATGATGTTAGGTCCAGCGGCCACGATGCACTTCCTCTCTGCACTGCCTGATACTTCATAGCCTTCATTGCATTTGATTCGACAAACTGAGTTGTATTTCGAGTTGCAGACACCAATAAAAGCGCCGTTGCTTGGGGGGTTCAACTTGTCACATGATCTAACTATACTCAAGAAAAAAAATAGAAACCCATTAACTTGAATCAGTGGGCGCTGCTAGACTGAGAATGCAGCCGACGCCACCACATGGTTTCCCCGCGAAATGATCTATGAGGAACGAGCGCAGGAATTCCATACTGATGTCTTGCCACCAAGAGCTAGGTAGTACTTCTGACAGATCATGCCGCGAAAAATATTTTCTTCAAACAATCACAAACATACGGTGGCTCGTAGGGACAAAACACGTCCCAGAATCAAAAAACACTTCCCAGAATCTAAAACACGTCCCAGGGTCCAAAACACATCCCAGAATCCAAAATACTTTCCAGAATCCAAAAACACTTCCCTGGGTCCAAAACACGTCCCAGAATCCAAAAACACTTCCAGAATCCCAAACACTTCGATCCGAGAATCCAAAAACCCTTCTAATGATCCAAAACACGTCCCCAAAAACCAAAAACACATCCAAAAACCCATTTTTTTCCCACAACACTTTTAGATTCTGGGACGTGTTTTGGATTCTGGGACGTGTTTTTGGATTCTGGGACGTGTTTTGGATTTTGGGAAGTGTTTTGTCCCTATGAGACACGGTACAAACACTACCCAGATCAAGGCAGTAACACGTGTGACTGTATTGATTGTATTCCGCTTTAGTCCCTAATATGATAATTCTGTAGCCGAGTTTTAAAGTTCATGTCCAGCGAGCTCAGTTATAGGTGCCGCTACTCTTTCAACAATCGTCCCAGTAATAGGGACCAGTCCGAACGAACAATGTGCAGAAAATCACACTAAGGAATAAAGCTTTTTTTATGATCGTGTTATTGGAGTCAATATAAATCAATCATTAGTGATAAATTAACATTTGCTTAGGCCTCACTCTAATAAACTTAAGTAAACGACTATCGTAAAATAAACAGTTCTTAATCAAATGTTTATGTTAAACGTGTCATTTATTCTTATCACAATTACATCCAACAAATATTACTTAGGGACGGACCATTAGAAAAGTTATTGGGGGGGAGGGGAATTTTCGAGCTGCAGGAATTTTTTTTCGTTATCAAATTCCTTGTATGAATTTTTTTCAGGCCCTTGCATGAATATTTCTTAGGGTTAATTGGCTTGCAAGAATTTTTTTTCATTTAATTTTCCCTTGCGCGAATTTTTTTTTTGTACTTCGCCCCCCCCCCATAAGTTTTCTAATGGTCCGTCCCTTATAAATTGGCGCAAGTAAACAATAATTACTTAGTTAACTTTAAATAGAAAACTAAGCCGCTCGGTCCACACAGATCCGAAAATTTTTCAAAACGAAGATTTTTTTCTATGTCGTCAATAAGAAAAACGCGTCCACACGTAGGCTCAGTATATCTAACTTTTTCGCTTGTCCTCATGAAAACGCCAAAACTACGAATTTACGATAGCATCCCTTTAAGGTGACTTGACCCAGTTTTTTTTGGGGGGTACCATCCTACTTTGAAGCTCTCTGGTATCCCCACCTTTACCTTTATCGTAAGTCTAACACATAGAATGGATAACATATAGGTCAATCTACAATCTAACAAATTTTTTGGCGATCGGAGTAAATGTCACGTGGCTATAATGCCACGCCCCTTTGAGGTCTGAGTCGAAAAGCGGCTGTTGCCGGCATTTTTTTGTGAAAATCTCTCGGCTACACATAGTGCGCATTAGTGCCTTGCGCTGAACACAGTTTCACCAAAATCGCAAAGACCCAATTCGAGAAATTCAGTAGTTTCCAAATTTAGGTCATAATTTATGCGAAAATGATAAGCAAACTTTACACGGATTACATCTAATAAACCAAGAGATTCATCCCTTTATTTTGGGCATCGTTATAACAGATGGGTCCTTGCAAGTCAGCAAAACGCTTTAGGGCCTTGTAAATGCGCGCGATTTCGAGCAAAGCAAACATATAGAAATTATAGTTTTCGCTATTTGTTGACGTTTGTCAGCGTTTAAGAGTCCTTCTCACGAAAAAAGCATTTTCTTAAAAATTCGTGGTCGTCTTTTTTCCTTCAAATTTTTTCAGGGCCACAATTGATTAACTAACTACCCGGACTCTGAATTTCATGGTCATTGAAAAACTGTGACATTATCTTCTATGAGCTCAAACTTGAGTAAACATTGTAGATTTTTAGCGTTTTGGCTGAGTTTGTGCTTTGGGAGTTGTCTATTGTTTCTAGTCTGTCATTATACAGCATTCTTGTTCAGCACACGTGCAATGACCACGCTTGGCTGACTTCCGAATGCTCACCGAGATATTCCCGTCACGAGTTGGTTTAATTATTGGCTTGCATTAAACCTATGAAAAAATGGTATTTTTGTAATAGTAAGTAGACTTAGTGTGTAGCACTTCTTGATTTTTTTGCAAAGACACAAGAAGCACGAGAATTGATTAAAAATTGTTAGTTAAACCTCTATGTATCACGCGATGGCCTGTCTCACTGTACCAAAATTATAATATCTCGGTGAGCATTCGGAAGTCAGCCAAGCGCGGTCATTGCACGCGTGATGAACAAGAATGCTGTATAATGACAGACTAGAAACAATAGACAACTCCCAAAGCACAAACTCAGCCAAAACGCTAAAAATCTTCAATGTTTACTCAAATTTGAGCTTATAGAAGATAATGTCACAGTTTTTCAATGACCATGAAATTCAGAGTCCGGGTAGTTAGTTAATCATTTGTGGCCCCGAAAAAATTTGAAGGAAAAAAAACTACGAATTTTTAAGAAAATGCTTTTTTCGTGAGAAGGACTCTTAAACGCTGACAAACGTCAACAAATAGCGAAAACTATAATTTCTATATGTTTGCTTTGCTCGAAATCGCGCGCATTTACAAGGCCCTAAAGCGTTTTGCTGACTTGCAAGGACCCATCTGTTATAACGATGCCCAAAATAAAGAGATGAATCTCATAGTTTATTATATATAATCCGTGTAAAGTTTGCTTATCATTTTCGCATAAATTATGACCTAATTTTGGAAACCACTGAATTTCTCGAATTGGGTCTTTGCGATTTTGGTGAAACTGTGTTCAGCGCAAGGCACTAACGCGCACTACGTGTAGCCGAGAGATTTTCACAAAAAAATGCCGGCAACAGCCGATTTTCGACTCAGACCTCAAAGGGGCGTGGCATTATAACCACGTGACATTTACTCCGATCGCCAAAAATTTTGTTATATTGTAGATCGATCTATATGTTATCCATTCTATGTGTTAGACTTACGATAAAAGTAAAGGTGGGGATACCAGAGAGCTTCAAAGTAGGATGGTACCCCCCCAAAAAAACTGGGTCAAGTCACCTTAAGAGTATGCGTTATGCTAGTAGTATATGATGTATGACGGTTTTCGTCCGTCCAAAGCTAGAGAGAAAAACCGAGAAGCCGGCGTTTTCAAAAATCTCCTCCCTGGGGATCGTATATGAAAACCAGCGTTTCTGGTGGCGGAAAACGCCGTTTACATATGGACAGAAGGCTAATTGAGACGGATAAAAAACTTCCGTTTTCAAAAACATCCGAAAAATAACGTGTGGATGAGGCGAAAAAAGGGTCTTTCTCACCTGTACAGGGGTTACCAATCTCTGGACGGCCTTGATATCCTTTGAAACACTTACAATCAGATACACTCCTGCTTCCAGTGAGACTATGGCCTGAGTTTGCTGGGCAGGGTTGACAGTAAATTGTAGAGCCATCGTTGTACGTATTATGGGGACATGCTGCAGTTTCACAGGAAAGGAACGCAAATGATAAAGATTGAAAGGAGACATCTCAAGCCCTAAGAACGTCTGCGTGGGACGCTACCTTCAGAGTTTGGGCATCCTTTGTCTATTCTTTTGTTGGCCGTTGAATTTTTAAACCCATTATTCCACATGAAAACGGCCTAAAATATCCTTGTCAGTTATGCTCAGTCACACGTCTTTTCCATACCTGTTTTCCATTTATTTTATTGTTGAAGTAAAGAGCCAAATGAACTGCTCCAATATAAATTCATATTGGTCGAAACGTTCACGTTCCGAAGACAATGAGTTATAAGCTGTTTTGTTTGTTTTTGTTTCCTTGAACACTCACTCAGCGGAGTAAGAGTTTCTCCTGGTGAAAAATCTAACCTATCTAATTAATCCGTTTTGTTTTTGTTGTTGTTGTTGTTTTGTTTTCTTTAACACTCACTCAGCGAAGCGGTAAGGGATTCTTCTGTTGAAAAATCTGACCTATCGATCTGTATTAGGGCCTGTTTACATGGGGGTGGGGGACCCCGGGTGGGCTAGGTAACCGCTGAAGTGGGGTAACCCACCTGTCCATATAACCTTTCATTCTGATTTGATCAAGTTTACATGATAGGTGGGGTGACTGTGTGAGAGATTACCCAACCTACGTAGGTTACCTGATCTGCCTGTGGTTCCCAAGCTCCATGTCAAGAGGCCCTTGGTTTAATAGCAACAGTTCCTTTGAAACTTACCATTACATTGTCCCACGGTTCCCGATCCTCCATATCCTTTTGCACACAAGCACTCGTAAGACGCGTACGTTAAATGACAAACACAGCTTGCAACTGGGTCGCAATTGTTGTTACATTTATTAGCGTCTACGTTTTGCGATGTTGTACCAAACGGGTCTTAAAAAAAATGGAACAAAATAATTTATGATTATAGCTATAGTCACTCTCTAACTGTGGTACAGTGGACAGTTTAATATTGATTGCCGTCTGGTGATAATGTAACTTTGTACGTATACTTTGCTAGATATTCCATTACAGACCTATGATCATTATCGCATGAGCGACAGTAATGCGACAGAAATTCTGAGTAATCGGGCTCGTAACTTTAAATCGCCGTCGAACTAACTTAATTCGGGTGTCAGATTATTATTATTATTATTATTATTATTATTATTATTATTATTAATATATTTGTTACAATTTTAATCATTATTATTATTATTATCATTATTATCAATTTTATTATTTTCCATTATTTCGCGACGATTTATTAACAAAGAAGTTAAATTGTCTGCTGATTAATTTTTGGTTCTTATTCTTACAACATAATTATAAATAGCTTTAGAAATTCTGTATGTACTTGTATGGTCCTACAAATAAAGCTTGTTGTTGTATTACTTTTTACAACCAAATATGCAAAAAAAATTGTAAAAATGAAAGCTTCCGTTCACTCACCTCCTCTAAGATAAACCGACAGTTCAGCAAACTCCTGAAAGGTTCTGAAGTAAAAGGCTTGTTTGTCTGCATTATTAACCATCTTTTGTAAGTTGTTCTCGAGAAGGCTGTTTCCGACGCCAATCACAAATACCTCAATATTAGCCTGTTGTAGATTCTTGGCAATGGAAACAGGGCTCTGGCCTTGCCAAGGTCCAACTGTGACGAGAATAACGACAGTTCTCACTAGAGACAAGGGACCCCTTTTCATAGCGCTTAATTGTCCAAGGCAGACATCGAAGGCCAGTTTAAAGGCTTCATACGTATTCCTGTCGACATCATTGATGCTTTGAGGCATAGAATTGAACTTTTCAACCAGCTGGCACTTGTGCTTGTCCAAGGAGGGAAAGGAAACTCCGTCTATGTATCGGCTCGCTGTGTTGGCAAAAGGTATGACTTCTATTCGGGTAGCATCCACGCTAACAGTTATAGTGTTCAAAAAGTTCATGACGAATCCCTTTTCAGTTTGAAACTCATTGGACGACAAACTACCGGAGGCGTCCAGCAGGAACAAAATGTCGCTCTTTTTGTTTGCATCGGCTAGCTCATCTCGTAGCCTTTTGAGTTCTCTTTTTGCACGTTCTAGGTTACTTTGCGCAAATGTAAAGAGGCCCATTACTAGAATGAATACCACAACTGCAAAAACACCTTTCATCTTCAAGGTGATTTGGGGCACGAATTAGGACAGGGACAGTGACCTTGTGATTTGTTAAGAGTATAATGAACTCAGAGTTGTTTCGCTGATGATTAGGAGACTTGATGGATTTTTAGAATGCAGCTGAATAAATGACAAGAATAATGTTCAAGTATGGGGTAATTGAAAGCCGTATGACTAAAACTTTTTACAAGTAGTAAATCCACGTTTTAAAAAGGGAGGCCATCGTCTGTTATTTTGGTTGCTCTAAACGATTGTATTTCACTCACCAAAATAGGCTTCATTAAACACAGTGTATCCGAGATGAAATGAAGAAAAGATAACTATTCCCAGTTAATCAGGTGTGCAAATAAATAGGGCAAAAAAAAAAGTCGCAACCCAAAACAATATCTATTAAATTCGCATGTAAATGCCACTGATGATTATAATACACTCAAGTCACAATTTTTACTCTAAGAAACTCAGGGCGTGATCTCTGACAATTGGTAATAACAACGGAAATCATTTGTTCACTTTTGCTAACTTACAGCAATATATTAACCGTCAGTACAGAAATAGGTGAAATACATGAAGAACATTTCACTTCACAACTTATTTAAAAAAAGCCGTATTTTCACAGCTGTCTTTGGACATGGGGTATTTTTATATTTGTCACATAAAAATTAAGCTATCAGTGAAAAATTCCGGCAATTAGGATTTATCTAATAAAAAATATTATTCTTGATTCCCATTTTGGACAATTTTCGAAGTGTTTTCTTTTTTGTGTGTTTGACTGTGAGATAATAGAATTATCACACCTTTTTGTACAAGCCCTATATGGAATACAACTCAGGTTGAAAGAAACAGCATCTTTTGGCTTTTAACCTGGTTCGACAAAAAAAATAACAACATGTATAGTTTTGATTTTCCGGTCAACAGAGTCAAAATTAAGATACTCTTTTTTTAAACCTTGCTAACGCAAATTAAAATCAAATTTTGATTGTCTTGCTTCTATTTACTTCGATAATTTCAACCATACGATTGTCAAATATTGGCAAGTGACATGTCAAGCAAAAAGCCAGGAAAGATGAGCGAAAAAACGTGATCCTTGTTTTGATAACTGGTCTTGACTTTTGTTTCGTCCAAAATCATAAAGGTATTTCACATATAGAATATTAGAATATTCAGAAGGAAATATACTTTTCAAAAGATCGAATTTCCTGAAAGCTAATTATAATATTAATTTTGTTTGCCGAAAAGAACACCAGACACTCAAGACTTTTTCTGTGAACTAGATCTGTATGGTTTGCTGTTATCTCGCGCCGGCCTTTATCTAGGTGGTTTAAGATAGCGACAACCGATTTGGGTAGCCCGTTTCAGGCTCTCAGATAGTCGGAAGGTCTCGTAAACAATGCGTAAACAAGACGTGCGGGGCCGCCGAGCGAAAAATAGACGCGTGAGGTCTCTCCCCAGACCATGTGCGTTTTACACATTAGTTTTCATCGGACTTCTATCCAGTCATTCCAAAAAATGAACGTCTGAAACGATAATTAATCGTAAGCTGAAGATATTTTTTTGTGAAATGTACAAACAGAGGGGTTTTCGATCCAACAAAGGTTTGACCTAAATGCAAGATATACTTTGAATCGAACCACCGATTGAAAAAAGGTTTCCATCTCTATTTTCCTTGCCTGCTTTATTCCTCAAAAGTTTTGCTTACCTTCGCTTTATTCCGAAAAATGGACGAAAAGGTGGCAATGAACTCCACGAGTAATTGGTTTTGTTCGGAAAGTCTTCTGTACATTGCTGTAAGAAGTCTTTTATTCATAAGTTATTGTAAAATTTCTACAGCATTTGTACGCGAAACATTCACACTCTTCGAAACGTTTATTTGTGGAAATATGAACTCATGCAGGAGCCTATATCCTAGAGAGAGCAACTTCCACGTATTTGCGTCACGGCGTTTTCACTGACCACGATTTTGGCACGAATTCAGAATATCTTTAATTTCTCCTGCATCAAGTCCGCAAAAACTACGGACCCGAAAATGGTATCGTTTACCTTTTAGTGACCTTTGCTTTTCGTTTTTCATATATTATGCTTCGAAGGCGCTCATAGACGCAGTGGAGCTTTCATTTCCGCGAGAAAAAGTGCACTATTAAAGATGTATATATCTAAAAATAGGCCAGTCCGTGAAAACGCATTGGCATACTGTTTAGTATGGGGGCCTTGTTCGCTCCGGGTTATGGACTCCTGACTCACGGTGTAAGGACAATTTGTGGTACTTGTTTTGCCTAGAACTAGAAGAGCCAAATCAAGCCCTGAATCATGAAAGGTTCGAAAAACCAGAGCATATTAAAAGAACTTCCTTCTGGGACCTTTCGCTTAACACGGGACCCAACGATAAAAAATATCTTGATCACTAAAAACTGAAAGTACGACTGGCCGACTGATCTTTATTTTAAAAAGACGAACAACCTTAATACCGAGAATATACCATGAGCTAGTCCATGCTGAAAAGCTACGCGTGCTC
>CALNXK010000056.1:1970000-1972500 GCA_942486035.1 Porites lobata
TAGGGAATAATTTCACTATTGTTTTGTCAAAATTCTAATAATAATAATAATAATTCTGTTTTTAATTTCTGTTTAAGTCTCGTAGAGTCACATTTTTGATAGCGGGGCTTCATATAGCTTATCACATCATATTACGTTGATATAGCAACCGTCTGCCACCATATTTTGGATACACAAATCCTTCTTCTTCCTTTAGCATAAAAAGTGCACAATGGTCAAAAACAGCTGATTAAAACTGTATATTTATTGGTGAATTTAACACTGATAAATTATACAACAGCACGTCACTGAATATAAGGACTTTGATCGGCAGCCAGGACCTAGGCACCCACTTCTCTTTAGTTTTATTCTGTGGAAACCTCTGAAATCAACCTGTACATACGAAAAAAACAATTAAAGGCAAAGTTGTGTAGACAGTAGTTGTTTTTAACTTCCGACCCTGCTCGCCATTAGAGTTCTAATACCTCAGTGGTTAGAGCGCCCGAACTAGAACTCGGAAGAACTCGGAGGGTCGGGAGTTCGATTATCACCTGGAGCTCGGAACATTTTTCTGAGTGGTGTTTGAATTCTTCATCTTCTTTAACAGACATATACCGTCTTGGGTTTGTACGCTCTGGTGGACGGCCGAATTTCGAACAGGTCAAAAAAAGTCTGGTGTACTTGTTTTTGTAATTTCCGCCCTCTCTCTCCATTAGAGTTCTAGTAGCTCAGTGGTTAGAGTGTCCGAAGTACAACTCGAACTCGAAGGGTCGTGAATTAAAATATTTACTTCAATTTTGTTGTAATTAAGGCTAGTGCTTCAAACGCTAATACGACTCTCTTTTTGATACCAATTATTTCATCGTTTAGATTAATTTAATAAGATGACCATGCGAGCGTTCGAGAGGATTACATGGATTCTTCTGTTGCAATGCAGGGCGATCCTGACGAATAGGGGTAGATTTCCACTGTCGCATAATTTTTACGCGCGTAAATACAAGACAGGCGATGTATGAAAGGCCGCGCGCAGACGTAAAAGTTCCGTTCAGCTGTAACGTTTACGCGACCTTCCATACATTTCCCCCATTTTATTTACGCGCGTAAAATTTACGTGCGTACCCCCGCACTCAGCATAAAGTTGTTCTTCTTGATTGCGAACTGTATCGTCTGTAGGTTTCTGGTTACTCAGTTTCTTGCAACAAAAGCTTTGGGAAAGAATACCCTTGCAGATAGGAGATGGTCCGTCGGCAGTTTTCCTCTATTTGTGCGTCAACTTTCACAAATGTGTTTGCGTTGCATTTTAGGGTTAAATTTGACCAGCTATTTGTGCAGCGAGTTGTACGGTCACGATTGACTGAAAATTTGCAGATATAAAAATAGAGAGCTCTGAGGCTTATTCACTGAAGTTAGAAAAAAATCTGTCTTAGGGTTTCGAAGTCAATTGACATTTTGTTATAAAATTGCTGTTTGAAACATATGCCGATATCCCAAACATTTTTGTGCGTACAAGAAAATAAATAATAGTTTCTTAATTAAAGTTCGACTATTATTAATTAAGGATGCTTAAAATTATAGAAATCGGTTAAATCTTCCTTCCAGAAAAGCGGGATTCAAAAACATAACCAACGGGATTAAATTTCATTGTTTTATGGTTTGAATTACACCACAGGATACCCACACAATCTGTATGTGTAACCGATTGTGGTATTTTATGCTAAATGTACTGGATTTACCGTTTGCTTCACCTACAGCGATTTATCGCTAAGTATGTTTATAAATAAAGCTGTGGTATATTGTCGTCATTTTACCTCAAAAGCGGTTTTTTTAGCAGTTTTAAAGGATTTTGATTTCACCGTTTACTGTTCCGGACAGTACACCGAGAACTCGAAATCCTTCAAAATCGCTCAAAAAACCGCTTTTGAGGCAGAAGGACGACAATATACCACATAGGTTAGGTAATTCAACGGTTATTTAACATTGATTTAAACACATACTTAACGATAGATCGCTACAGGTCAAGCAATCGGTAAATCCAGTACATTTACAATAAAATATATAACAATCGGTTACACATACAGATTGTGTGGGCTCCCGGTCATTACACACGTATTTGAGCTAGTTTGAGAGTTTTAGGGAGTTTTTTTTGAAGAGAAACATTAACACAACATTGCGTTTTATTTCATATCAAGCACCGAAAAGTTGATTGAAAATGCGGTTTATAGAATATATGTGCTACTAATTTTAAGCCAGGTTTTTGAAGTTTTTCGGAAACACTCTCTCTTGGACATGATATAACTTCCAAAAACAAAATGTCACTCAAAATTACAGTAAGGGTGCAGTATATTTAGGTGCAGTTTATTGGTTGTTGGTTTATTTGCTGTTGTTGTTTTTTTTAGCTGGCATCCAAAAACGTCGTTGTTCCTTTACTGTTGTTTGTTTGTTTGTTTATTTGTTTTACCAGATATCAAAAAGGTCTCCGTGAGTACTTTATTTGTGTTTGGGTTATTGGTATGAGCTTAGG
>CALNXK010000056.1:1977500-1982500 GCA_942486035.1 Porites lobata
AAATGCAAGTGAAGGTAATTGTAAAGTCTTTTAGATCTGGCTTTTTCAATCGTACAATCTTAGTGCTTTTGTTGAAGTATTGATCGTACAAGATCTATTATCCGTTTCCTCCGCGTTCAGCACACTTCTTACCCTGTTTTCTGTTGTTTTAGTATTAAGTTCTCGACTCCTGCGGGTGAGACATCAAGTCACAAGTGGGCAATGAATCCAAATAGTAGATACAACGGACCGAATATCTTACTTGAGCTCAAACAAGCCCGCGCAGATTTTCGTCAGGCTTGCCAGGGAGAAGAGCAATTAAAAAAATCACAGGTAAGCTTATAAAGAAACAATGATTATTTTTGTGAAGCAGAGTGAAAGTAAAATCGTAACGATTTGAACGAGAGAACTTTCGAAGAATATTTATATTAAGCATAGATGCTATAATAGTATCTTGTAGAATTCATATTTGGTATAGAACAACAATAATCTTTTGTACATGTATTTAAGCGACAGAGTACAACGATGAGACAAAACTGAGCAATTTCTGCCAATGATTGTCATTTTGCCGATTATTGAAAAAGATTATGTCACATTTTCTTCGATTTCTTTTTCTAGTTTCATAATTTCGTTTTTAATTATTTTTATTCTAAGAATATTAAAGTACACAGGAAGCAGAAATATTTCTTCATTCAAATTGTGTTTATAGGAACACTGTCATAAACTTGATCATGTCTCTGAATATTGTATTTTGTAAGGTTTCACTGTAGCACCTGTAAGAACGATAAACAATTACCGAGGATTAGTTTCAAACCTCTTTTCTTCCATTTGCAACCTTTATACAGCACCAGTTTCACTTACTTGAACAATGCTTATAGAATGTAACTTACAGTTACCATTAATATCATTATTATTATTATTATTATTGTTATTATTATTATTATTATTATTATTGTTATTGTTAATGTTACAATTATGTAGGAGCATCTAATTTATCAGAGCTTGTTTGAATGAAGCCCTGACATTGTTAAGTTTTCTTCATGAGTGACCAGCTGTAGATACCTTGTTAGAAGCCCCTTGTGGAAGGGACGGGAGGGGAGGGGGGTTACTTGGGATAATCTTTGTCGGGTCTCTGCCACCACTAGCCTCTCAGAACCCCTACCCCATTACAGTGGCCATATTATAGACCCCATCTTAGTCACTTTAGAAAAAACGTGATCCCAACTTAGTGACTGTCTGTTTATGCATCTACCTTATAACACCTTTTGAGCAGGTCATCCATAAATTAACTGACATGTTTGTTAAATTTAATGTGGTGTAAATCTTCCTAATACCTAATTTTTCTGACCCCCAAAATCCTGAAAACGTGCGACCCCATTCTATAACTCTTAAATAAAAGAAATATAAAAGTCAATCCAGTCGTGAAAATACGACCCCATCCAGCAGCACGTACCTGTTAGCGTACTTCTAGGAAGTAAACCCCTCCCCTTCCCTCCCCTTCCCCGGGCTGGAAGTCTGTTTAGCCTCTAAGTTTTTTTTTTGTAAGGGCAAAAAAAAAAACGATAGAGGGTTTCCCTGAGGGAACTCAAGTGAAGCGAATATTATAGGGACATGTATAAAACTTATATTTATGGATCAGACATGAAGCAGGGGTAATTCGGTTTCATAAACTTTTAACTGTAAGCTACATCTCTTTGCTGAACTCTTAGTTTGTAGTATCCTGCATTGCATGTCGTAATTGAATTGATGTCTCGTCACAGAAATGACAGAGTAAGCTGAGCTGACTAGCATATCCCTGTAGGATAACAAGTAAAAACATTAATTTGTAACTATTTTATATTAGAAAATGAGAACTCAACATCCATTTTAATGTGTATAAATAATAAAAAATTGCTTCACTTTTTTAGGCTGAGAGACACATTTGGGCTCTCAAAGGACTGTACAAAGTAGTAACCAAAAGCAATCCGCCGGACACTGAAAACGAGAGTGAATTATCGGGCCTGGAGCAAACGGAAGAAGAGACAACAAAGCAAGCGAAAGCCTTCATAAAAGAAACAAAACTAAGAAGATCTGAGAATAGTTCTGGTTCTCGATCAATAAGCAGGAAAAGAAAATTGCCCCAAAGTCACTCAAGATCAAGGACCCCAAAAATGAGCAAGGAAGATAATACAGACAACAGTCAATCGGAATCTTCAGAAAGTACAGAAAACAGCAAGAAAGATAATACAGACAGCAGTCAATCGGAATCGTCAGAAAGTACAGAAAGCAACGACGAGGAAGATGAAGAGAAGGATGCGAAACCAAATAAAAGAAACAAATTTCGTTGCCCTCTTCGCGGCTGTGGCTCCAAAGTATATAAGCTCCCTCGTCATTTAAAGAATGTGCATGGCTGGAGTGCCGAAAGAGCCAGAAATGCTGTTAATCAATTTGACATGCGCCACGACCAACGAAACTCGAAGAAGCCAAAAGAAGTGAGGAATAAGAGAAGGAGAAAAGTCTGTTGCGAGTGTGGGCGCAAGCAAAGG
This sequence comes from Porites lobata, assembly GCA_942486035.1. Taxonomy (NCBI): domain Eukaryota; kingdom Metazoa; phylum Cnidaria; class Anthozoa; order Scleractinia; family Poritidae; genus Porites; species Porites lobata. Next base: position 1,980,005 of record CALNXK010000056.1, read on the forward strand.
TATCTATCAAAACACTTACAGAAGCAGCACGGGTACATACAAGGCACAAAGAGGTATTGGAAGGCTCTTAAAGAATCCCGGCCTGTCTATCAGTCCAGTGCTTCTTTCGCTCAGAATTTTGTCGAGATAGAAGGTGACTCACCAGGTGAAGAAGCTACTGAAAAAAAAAAGTAACCAGTTCAAGGAGAGTAAAAAAAAAAATGCTGCACCTAGAGGACATATGAATGACGACACAGGGACCTTTGGGGCAACCAGTTCAACTTCGACTGTAGACAAAGTGATTGTTGTAGAATCGACAAGTGATGGTGAAGACGACCTTGAATATTTAGAGGAGTGTGCAGAAAGCGATGATGCTGTGGAGGTCCAAACTGAAGCTTGTGATCAACAAAGTAAAAGAGTATTCGAAGCGTTCGGGAAATGGATCCTTAGCCCCGATGGGGGCGAAAAAGATGCAAGGCCAGCTGCGCTAGTGGTGCGACAAGTAGAGACAATACTGTCGATAATAGGAACACAAACCGTTGAAAGCTTGTTTGACAAGGCTCTAATTCGCGACAAGTTTTATCCAGAGTCGAGAGCGTCGCATAAGGCAGCAACCACAATCAGTTATCTTCATTCTTTGCGCAAGTTTTATACGTTCGCTACAACCGAGGATGACATCGGGCTTCCCAGAGGATGTGAAAAAACGGCAGACGCCCTCTTTAAAAAATGTGGGCAGTGGTGTAAAAGTCTTCGTAAAGAGGTTAAAGAGAGATTTTGGGAGAAACAAGAAGAAGATCTTGCACGTCTTATTACCCCAGAAAAAGTTCAAGAGTTTGCTAAGTCAGAGTTTGCTCGTAATCAAGTCCCTTGACTCATTGGCGATTTGATAGACGAAGGCCAGAATTCTACACCTCTAGGCCAAATTGAGTACTGTGATTTGAGAAACTTCTTGTTCATACACCTGCTTTCCCAGAATGGGCATAGAAGCGGTGTCATAACGAACAGTACTCTAGATGAGTACAAGGAAATAAGCTGTGTCGATGAAACATACATGATATCTGTTAAAGATCATAAAACATACAGTCAGCATGGCCCAGCAAATCTCTGCTTCGATGAAAGCCTCAAAGGTTGGTTGGACATTTACGTCGAGCACGCAAGGCAGCAAGTTGTGAAGGGCGGTGGATCCACTTGCTTGTTCTTAAACTGGAAAGGAGCGAAGATGCAGAGCAGCGATCTGTCATCAGCTATAACAAGCGCCTGGCGAAAGGGTGGTATGATTGATAAGGAAACACGTATCTCAGGAACACTAATGAGGAAGTCATGCACAACAGCAATTCGACAGTACAATAAAGAGGTCAAGGGTAATGTCGCCGCACATATGGCACACACTGAACGAACTGCAGATAAGCACTATCATCTCGTGCAAAAGCGCACAAACTCCGCTTTTGCTGCTAGGCAATTGACGGCCGTAATGCATGGTAGGCCGAGTTCTCCTTCTGTACCATCACGTAGCAAAAATGATGACATCGAGCAACCTAGTATGAGAAAAGATGATTTTGATTCACCTCCTGAAGGAAAAGATGATGGTGATCTTGATGCGGTACCTGTACCTCCGGTCCGCCAGACCTGGACAAAGGAGGAGGAAAGAGCAATAAAAAGAAACCTTCGCAGATAATATCAGCCGCCAATCAATTACGTTACGGGAAGTCCTTGCTCTTAAGCGCACAAATCCACTGCTCGTAGACTGTGAAAACAAAAGACTGTTGGACAAAGTGAGAGGATTGTACAGGTTCAAGAAATCTCAGGGTTCTCTTTTTGAAGACGTGGAGGCCAGCGATTGTAATGACAATGCGAGCGACTCGAACTCAATTATAAGTCCGACTACAACTCAAGGAAAATCGAGAGTTTTTGAAGAAGAGGAGGTGATGGTCCTTTCAAAACTTTTTAAGGACTTGATTCAAGGCAGTCAAAAGATTGAATCAAAAGATGTTGTACAGCGATTAAACGAGACCGGCCATGAAGACATCATACAAAAATATTCTAAGCAGAAAGTTACTGACAAGATCAGAGGTCTTCGTGCAACTCACATCAGGCAGTGGAGAAAGTAAAGGATAGCATTCCTGATTTCATGGTGGACGATCCGAAAAAAATAAATTAAAGAAAAACTTATTTTAATAATTGAAAGACAGCAGTTGTCTCGAACAAAATGCTGTAGTTTTCTGTGTCTTCTTGGTTTTTTTTTTGCGGATCATCTGCATGAAATTTATTTCTGCCATGTTACTACTTCAAAACCACCAAAACCTACCACTTCCTACCACTTCCGAAGTTCCCTGGACCTTTGTATCAGAACGAGGGTAAGTGCTCAGCCACTGATATGGAAATGATTTTTCATTCTCATGCAAATAAAACCCACTTTCACAAAAAAGGTTGTGCCCTTAGCCTCATTTTGAAAGTGAGGGCTTTTGGAACTCAGAAGTGGCCTATAGGTTTAGGATTTTTTGTGCACTGATCACCTTG
>CALNXK010000056.1:1987500-2035000 GCA_942486035.1 Porites lobata
TTTTTGGATTCTGGGAAGTGTTTTTGGATTCTGGGACGTGTTTTGGATTCTGGGAAGTGTTTTGGATTCTGGGAGTTTTTTGGATTCTGGGACGAGTTATGGATTCTGGGAAGTGTTTTATCCCTACGAGACACTGTAAAAACACTACCCAGATCACTCTAATAAACTTAAGTAAACTACTATCGTAAAATAAACAGTTCTTAGCGGAGCACCATGGTTAAGAAAATTTGGTAAACTATCCATCCGAGAAAATTTGGTTATGACGTAGCGTACGCCCACCCGTACACACACTTCATGTAAGCTGATGTTAAATGTCACATTAGATCTTGGAGAAATTAACACTTTGTAAGCCATCCGTATGAGGATGAATTGACAGATGTCAAAATCAGACATCCGCTGACAGTAATCACATGACCATCTCGCGGGCTCAGGTGAAAGGCCAGTCGTTTTTCCCCTACATATAAGCTGATATAATATGTCACACTTACCAACATAAAAATGAAAATGAAATGAAACCTCGCTTTCACCGGCCAGGGCTGTCAGTAGGCTGCCAGTAGTTTAAAGTTATATGCGCTAGCCAAATTAAGGTCAATTGACAGCTGTCAAAATGGGATATGTGAAGCCCACTATCAGTTCTCTTCTCCTTTTCTAATATACTTCAATTGGAGGAGGCCTTATTGTATGGCTTAAGTCTTATTTATCAAGTATTACTTGTCATTACATGTCACTTTAAGCTGAAGAAAGCGTATGGCATAGCAATTCACACACAAAATTTCAGAAAAAAGAAATTGTCAAAGAGTCTGTTGTATCACATATTATTAGGCATTTATGATAGCTATTCATGAAGAGCAAATGACGAAATGACAGAACCCAAAATAGTTCTTTCCTAGGGAGATAATTAATTTTTCAGCTTAACATAGGCCTGGATGCCTTTCAGTCTCTCTTTATCCAGTTATCTGCTGAAAGCAAGTGCATGTTTTGACAGAGAAGCAAGCACCCTGGCACAAGTCATATCAGTTACAATTTCCGCCGTTTGTCTAAGCTTTACAAAGCAAAAACACCGCCTGTCCATATAATCTCTCATTTTAATTTGATCACGTTTACATGATAGGTGGGGTCACCCTTCAAGATGGGTAGCCCGGTCTGCCACACCAGGTAACCCTCTCAGCTGAGGTCAAATTTTGCCATGTCAACGTTTCAAGGTGAGGTAACCCAGGCTAGTCGGGGTCGGATTCGTGATACATCAAATTCGCGCAAAATTCACTTTGGCGCTGGGTGGCTTCACATAATTATTAAAGGTAACGATAGAAAGCCACAACACTGAAAGTTGCAGCAAGTGAGCATAGACGTGGTTTGCCAGCATTTTTCTCGTTTACGTGCTTAGCGACCATTCAATAATCTTGAGAAACTGGACCCCAGGATGGCGGGGTTGTAAGATTGCATGTAAAGGAGGGTTCTTTTTTACCCCACCTAAGCAGGTTACCTCACCTACCTGGGGTCCCCCACCTTTATGTTAACAGGCCCTCTCAGGAACCGTGAAACTGGTAATAAACGGTATACCTAACCCGGAACTAGCTGTGATACTACTTCCATCTTCAAGAACGTAAGCATAGCAGCCAAAGAAGCCATTATATCGGTGTAAAACGAATATTAGATTGCGGTTGTTTCATGCGTCTCGTTTTTGTGACTTTTTTCGTGTTCGTTTTTGTCACCATCTCTAAATATCAATCATGTTCAAAACACCCCTACTAACAAAATATTTCGTGAAGATCTTTAGAATGACATTCAGCAATAAAAACAAGGTGTGACCAGGAGCCGATTTCTAGACTCCTGGTGTGGCAACATAGGCATAAGTGAATGCAAAGTTTTGCAGTATGTAATCTGTCAGAAGTCTGTTTGAGAGGTCAAAGTTGGGGCTGATCCGGGGGTACTTTAGGGATTTCTGGGTGGGGATGTGCCGCTGGAACCCTGGAACCCTCAACCTATACCAGAGCTAGTTCAGCTGAATTTTGCTACCCTACACTAGAGTAAACTCCCCAAATCCCCCTATCCTAGAGTAGCTGTTTCCCTTGTCCAGATAAAATCTTCAACCAGCTGATCAGTTTCCTGAAAAATAATACCCTATTCTAGACCCAAACGCTCTGATTTATATACCCTATCCTAGAGTAAACTGCCTGAAAACCATACCCTTCACAGCGGCACATACCTATATAGCCGATATATGGCCCCGGGGGGGGCTGATGAGCTTCTTTATCATGACCACTCCATTATTATAAGGGACCAGGCCATAATTATTGCTGACCCTTGCTTTTTTTGGTATTTTCTGTAATTTTTCACAGCATTATTTTGTGAAAAGTTGGTAACTGAATTGCTCTTGAGGAATTCATGATCGTAAGATTTCATAACCACGGGGTATTCGCCTAATTGCATCAAACAAATTACATTCATTTTCATAAAAGATGCATCATTGGTTGGATAAAAGAGGCCTTGTTCTTGTAAATTTCAGCTCTTCTAAAGTTAGTTTTTTTGTAAATTGTAACGGACGCGACGACATTCCTTTTTTCAAAGATCATATAGACCTACCATTAACACTCTGGTCCAAGGGCTCTGAAGTCAAAGAGCCGCTTACAGGTGTCTAGGCATGCAGGGACCTCATACACTTCTTTTTAAAGGCAAATGTGTAAAAAATAAAGAGTGTTAAAAATTTCTGGAGAGGCATGTTTTACAACCTCGTCCCCAGGGCTTAATAAAAAGGCAGAAAAAGGTAAAGCGACCATATTTTACGTCAATAACTCGTGACAGTAATAATAAGTGACAAACTTGAGGTCGACCGTGTGCGCTCCTTTTACCCCGCCCCCCTCTCTCTCTCTCTCCATTAATTCTCCGTTTTAAGGGTATTTAAAGCTAGTCAAATCTACACAGAAAGGAGAGAAGTTGAAATAAGAATGTGTTGACACCAGGGATCGAACTCGGGACCTCGGGCACCGAAGGCTGCGCACTAACCAACTGTGCCACCCTTGCTCCTCCTTTTCCACCTGAGGACGAGGTTGACATGTTTTAATCATTATCTCAAGGACAGGGTTACCAACGAAGCAAATTATAATCTAATCTTAGCTGCACAATTACAAAGTGGGCGCGTTGTTGTCAGTTACGGTTCATGAGGTCGTTCATGTTTTATGTCAAACTTTAACGATTCTATCGTTTAGGATGTGATACATTTGAGTTTTATGTTATTGTATGACATCTTTGAAAGCTGGCTTTGTGATCTGTTTAAATTGATATGTAATGATATTAACACTGGCAAGTGTTAGCAGTGACACTGATAGCCGCACAGTCCGCACACTGATCATGGCCACACTTACCGTGTGGAGACTGGGCACTAGTCAGTATTATGTACATGTAAAACTATTTTGTATAGTGTCAGGGGCATCCAACGACAATGTTCGGAAAATATCTGTTCGGAAGACGATTTGACATCTAGAATTTTCGAAACAATTGTTGTAAAATTTCTTGCTTACCTGCCTCTCCTAGGATTTTCGAACATCTAAAAAATGATATAATTGCCCATTTTTAACGGATTTTTACCCTTAAAAGGTCACCTAGAATTTTCGGGAGCCTTTTCTCTGGCTGAAAGTTTCGAAAAGGAAACTTTTGATCCCTATAATTTTCGGATCACTAGACTTTCCGCTAGGAAATCCGAACAGATGAAAATATGCCTATATCTACCGTTTAAATACTAAAATACTAAAATACGTTTAACAATGCTATGTTTAAGTGGTTTTGAAATATATTCTCGTTGGGTGCCCCCATAGTGTAACCACAACTAAACACGCAATCTTCAGTTGGCTTTTGCACTTCAGAATTCGCATGTTTGTGAAAAGCGCAGTAAATGGGAATCTTAAATATTCAGAATCCACCTTAAGAATCGCCAAAATGTAAGGATGTTTCGAAAATTCTTTTGCAAACGATACTAGTTTAGATCCAGACCTCTCCCGTCTCTGCACATGCGCAGACGTTGTTCAGCTCTGTCGATGGATCGCTTTATAAAGAGGGTTCAGAAAAGTCCCGAGCCATTCTGATGGCCTTCAGGAGTTGCATCTTTACTGGTAAGCCTGAGTTATTATTGTATTTGATGTGATTTGATGTGTTTTTTTGTTTTTTGTTTTTTTTGTGGTTTTGTAAAGTCGATCGTAGTTTCTGCGCCTAGTTTATGCACAAGAGGATGATCTGACCTACAATCAGGTTTGACATAAGCTTACAAATTTTTAAGTCTTAACATTTTCTGACCACAAATGCAAAGAAAACGTTCCGAAGAGTACAAAGTATTTAGTTATGATTTTGGCGGTAAAAAGAAAGCTCTGAGCGATATGCTTGCTTTGCGGTTCATCTTCAAGTATAGCAAACACCGGGAAGCCGGCTTAAATCTGCAAGGTTTTTGAAGTTTATGAGCTTATGCTTACCTGACTCTTGATTTTCAGAGACACTTTACTCTCAAAACTTATCTTCGTGAATGAAAATTGTTGTCTCTGAACATGTTTCACCGAGTTTTATGTATTTTACTAATTGTTAGTAGTCTCTTTCTCAATTTAATCGCTGCGCAGGTTGTTTTCAGTCAAACATATAACAAAACATCGCATGCAAGTGTACTCAAAATGCCGCGCGTAAATATCAAACGCTTTTTCCTTGACGTCCTGACTCCAGCATCGCGTATACACAACCATAATACAAGATTTGTCAGTAATCTGAACTATTTTAGGCCAAGAGTATCCACCAACTTAGGTAAGACGTCTTTTAAATTCTCCGCTCCAAAACTCTGGGAGACTGTACCGCCTGGTCTCAAGTGTCTGCCATATCATAAGTTTAAGAAAGAATGGAAGTCCTGTCTTCTAACCAACCAAATCTGACCTTGCTCATATGTTTTATCACTGATATTATTTGAGATTTTATTCCTCTCCTTACTACTGCCAATTATTTCAATATGACGGTGTCCAACAAGAAAGCTCTTGCTACTTCGGACACCGTACACAAATGAACTTAATATCTTTTAGTTAATTATTATTATTTGTAGCTACTTTATTTTCCTACTATGTACACTTATGTAAATATCTTGTATAGTGTGAATAAAGAATTGAATTGAATTGAATTAAAGATAACTATAAACAAAATCATAAATAAGGGGAAATAAAACCTAAACAAAATAAGTTCTCTATCATGTTGAAGCCTAACTCTATTAATGTTCATTCAAACGGCTCCGACAGTTTGAACTGCAAATTTGGTGCTAGACAAATGGGACAACCGGTCCGGCTGGCCATATAGGTGATTTTGGGAATTTTTTTATCGTTTTCACTAATTAATAATTAGTCGCCTCAGGCGACGTGAATATCGGCGAATAGTCACCGAGACGACTCTGGTTTACACACCACCAGATTTGTCGCCAAGATTTACTTGTAAAGTAAACCTGGAGAACACAAATCTTTTCCGAAACACAAAAAGACCGGCCTGATTTCTTTTTATTTTAGCCTTCCTTTTAGACAGAGAAATGCAACGTGTAAATTGGCTGCAACCGAGAACTATTTACTCGATGTAAAATTTATTCACTCTTGGACTGTCAAATTATTTTTCTCTAAGAAATTACTTTCCCTCAAAAGTCTTTTGAATGTACCTTAAAGTTAACTGATTAATGTTTATTGTTTTATTTGTATGTGTAATCAAATGGTGACGAGTGAAATTAGGGAATAATTTCCCGCGCGTTTTGTCCAAATCCTTATAATTTCCCGAGCCTTTAGGCGAGGGAAATTATTAGGATTTGGGCAAAACGTAAGTGAAGTTATTCCCTAATTTCACGAGTATACCATCTGATTACCTATTAATATCATGGGTGACGAATTACCTGAGCAATCGAGGATTTTTGACTTGTTTATCCTGGATCGTATCGATCGATCGTGAACTCCACTCTCTCAAACGTTTAGAGCTGAAATTTGGCTTAAGTTTTCGGAATTTTTCGACTACATACCTCTAAGAATCCTTCTTGATGTGCTCTTTCGTGTGTTCAGGTTTTCTAAAGCGTCTTCTTATGCCCTGACATCTTCATTCACGACATTTTAAAACTTCGTCGCCATCTTGAAACGGAGACGTACGGCAGGTTGCCATGGCAATTTTGTAATTTCACATATGAAATTACAAATTAACGCTGAAATTTCGCGCCAAAATTAAGGAGTAATTCGTCACCTATGATATTAAACATATCATTTATTCTTATCACGTTTACATCCAAAAAATACTACGTAAAAATTGGCGCAATTAAACAATAATTGCTTCTTTAACTTTACTGAGAAAACTAAGCTGCTCGGTCCACACGGATCGGAATACTTTTTAAAACGAATTTTTTTTTCCCTGTCTTCAACAAGGAAAACGCGTCCACACAAACCCTATATATCTGAATCTTTTTCTCCCGTCCACATGAATTACGGATTTACGATAACGTCCCTTTAAGAGTATGCTTAATGCTAGTAGTATTACGATGTATGACACCTCCAAAGCTAGAGTGAAAAACCGAGAAGCCGATTGGTTTTCAAAAATCTCCTCTCTGGGGATCAAAAAATAAAACCCTGTGTTTCTGGTTCCCGAAAACGCAGTTTACGTGTGGACAGAAGGGTAATTGAGACGAATCAAAAACCTCCGTTTTCAAAAACATCCAAAAAATAACGTGTGGATGGTGCCAAAAAAGGTCCTTTCTCACCGTACCTGTGCATGGGTTACCACTCTCTGGACGGCCTTCATATCCGTTGAAACATTTACAATCAAATAAACTCACGCTTCCAGTGAGACTATGGCCCGAGTTTGCTGGGCAGGGTTGGCAGTAAAATGTAGAGCCATCGTTGTATGTATTATGGGGACATTCTGCAGTTTCACAGAAAAGGAATGCAAATAATAAAAATTGATAGGAGACATCTCAAGCTCTAAGAAAATCTGCGTGATCTCGTAACCAGATCTCTTGCCGAGTTTGGCTTCGTCGACAAGAGATCTGGTTACCAGATTACGTCCGCTTAGAGGGCGACCTTCAGAGTTTGGGTATCCCTTGCCTTGTCTTTTTCCACTGGATGTACAAAATGAAATACAGCTGCTAGCAAGATTCTTAAGTTACTCGTGGCTAGTTTGTTTATTGGTTTTTTGGTTGACAAATGCGCCGCTTGTCAAAGTCATCGGAAATCCGATTTCGGATGGATCGCTTTTTCTCATTTCTCCTTGCTTAATGCGTATTATAAAGAGGGTTCAAAAAAGTCTCAAGCCATTCTGATGGCCTTCAGGAGTTGCATCTTAACTGGTAAGCCTGAGTTTGGGCATCCCTTGTCTCTTCTTTTGTTGACCTTTGAATTTTAACCAATTATTCCATACGGAAAAGGCCTAAAATATCTCTGTCAGTTATGCTACTTATGTTTTTTTCCATACCTGTTTTCCATCCATTTCATTGTTAAAGTAAAGAGCCAGATGAACTGCCCCAATTTATAGCGAAATTCTTTGTATCGCGCTGTGCGTTTTGCAAACTTCGAAGGATTTTTGAGATTTTCTGTCCGTTAATCATCTTAGCGGACCTCTTAGGGAACACATGTTTACTTGCACGAGTTCAAAAGGTCATGGTTTGTGATTCGTGATTGGTGGATTTAGATCCGTTTTGTTTGGTTCGTTGCTTTGTGATCGTCCTGTTTCGGGCAATAATCGTCCAGTTTTAAAGTTTGCTTCGCAGATTTTTCTCATATTTCTTATTCTAGTCACTTGCAAGAATAAAGCAACGTCTGCCTCCTTCCCTTCGAAAAAGAAATCCACTCACCATCGCGATTTCCTTCGATATTCTCGAGCAGGCTAGAGTCATTCTCAGCCAAGCTCGGCGAGCACGTTACATAGTGATTTTAATTACCCCACCTTCACTAAAATGATTGACGTAACGGAAAAACCAAAAATCCCTTGTAAGTTTGCAATACGCGCAGCGCAATACAACGAATTTCGCTGTAATCTGTTTTGTTTTGTGTTTTGTTTTCTTCAGCACTCACTCAGCGAGCAGAGTAAGGGATTCTTCTGTTGAAAACTCCGACCTGCTGCCCTGACCCAGGTTCCTGGAAAGCCAATTAAACTACCCGGCCGATTAGCGTCAAATCCACGATTAAATTTCTTATTCCTCGGATAACTAATCGTGGGTTAAAAAGGAGTCCTTGAAAGCGAAATAAACTTACGATTAACTAATCCGAGATTAGTGCTAAAATAAACCGGTTTAACTAGTTTTTCGGATAATTGCTTTTAAAAAATATGGCGCGAAAAATGTTTAGGCACGGGTGAAGTAAAGGGAAAATGGCGGAATATGAAGTGGTCGAGGTTGAACCAAAGAAGGAGAAGAGAATTCTTCATCTACCTAGAAGTAATTGGCCCAGTTTTTATCACATAGTCCGGCTTATATTCAATCCACAGTCAGTAGTCCATGTTTTATACTGACCGAATATATTACATGAAGCAGTAAACACAGTCACAACAGCTTATGTCAGTTTCTCCTCGTCTATCTCTCGAGGTCGTTTTTGAGGATTTCTACCAAATACTTTATTGTCTCTCGGCCAAAACCGTATCTACTGCGAAGCTCTTTGTCAGTAAATTGGTCGACTGAGATCAATTTCTTGCTGTCGGAACTTTTCTTCTTTTTGTTTTTACAAGCGAGTTAGTCGTTAGTTAGTGAGTTAGTCGACCTCGCTAGGTGGTTAAATTCAACACGTAGATTATTCCTAGTTTAAGGTTAATCGCGCTTTCAGGAACAGAATCTAATCGTTGGATAAAATTTATGCCGCAATTAGCGAGATTTAATCCTCTATTAGCGCTAATCGGCTTTCCTGGAAGCCGGGCCTGTATTAGGGCCTGTTTACATAGGGGTGAGGGACCCCAGGTAGTTGAGGTAACCCGCCTGTCCATATAATCTCTCATTTTGACTTGATCACGTTTATATGATAGGTGGGGTGACTGTATAAGAGATTATATGGACAGGCGGGTTACCTAACTTAAGCAGGTTACTTCACCTGCCTGTGGTCCCCAGGCTCCATTACAAGAGGCGCTTGGTTTAATAGGAACTGTTCCCTTTGGACTTACCATTACATTGACCCACTGTTCCTGACCCTCCATATCCTTTTGGGCACAAGCACTGGTAAGTCGCGTACGTTAAACGACAAGCACAAATTGCCATTGGGTCGCAATTGTTGTTGCATTTACTAGGATCTATATGTCTGGTTTGCGTTGTTGTATCAAACGTTTCTTGTAAGAAATAAAACAAAATAAGTTATGATTATAGCTAGTCACTCTCTTATTGTGTTACAGTCTGTGGACAGTTAATAATTGATCGCCGTAATGATAATGCAACTTTGTACTTTGATAAATATCACACGAGGAGCCGCAAGGAGTAAAATTTCTGTCCCGTAATTTAATCAGTTAAATCATCAAAGTTGACAGGTCTTTCTGATGATCAAAGCGACCGTTCGGTTTACCATTTACACCTTCAGTGCGAAGACTGTCACGGGAACATTAACACCTTCAGGATAATTGCTTGCCATAACAGTGGTAGGTCGCGCGCGTCTGGTCGGTTTCGAAGAACGTGATCGTGACTGTTGTTTTCATTCAGTGACTGTACGCGTTGATATGCCAACGTTTAAAACAGACTGCAACATTAAATTTTTGTTATAAAAGCAAAGAAGCTGCCGAGTAGAAACTAAACCGTTCCAGACTTATTCCGTTTCATTCGTGTACTTTCATTTTGATGGGGTCTGTATGATGAATTTACTTCTGCCTTCTAATCCGGCACGTAAACAACATAGAGATAAAACATTCATTTTGCCTTTGTGGAGTAAATTCATCTTAAAAAAGTTAAACTAGTGGACCACTTTCTCCGCATACTTGTAAAAATAGGCATTTAATATGTCGCGCTACAGTGCGAAAATCTTCTTGTCGTGGATTAGATTTCAGTATACCTATTGTTAATCTTCATTTCGCGCCAGAATAAATTAGTTTGCGCGCAAAGGGCGTCTAAAAAAATTCACAAGGTTTGTCTCACTTCGAGTCCACCTTCTGGAGATACGCCGGCATGGTAGCTGGAATACATTGCCAAGGCGAAGATCTGGCATTTTTCCTCCTCGTCGTTTTTTTCCCCGCAACGTTTGTTTATATTTGTAGTGAGAATGCCGTGCATATCGGTGGATTTTACTTCAGTCAAGCGGCTTCAGTTCCTGCGGCTTGCTACTCATCATAAAGAAGAGTGCCGGAATCGCTTTGTTCGCCTTTAACAGATTTGTTGTCGAATGCAAGGTAAAAGAACGGACTACTGTAAGGTAAGAATTGAAGTTTAAATTTGTTTCTCGGCGAAAAATAGTGCATACAACTCGTGAAACCCGTGAGTATTACCTCTGTTTAATATACCGGATGTCATGCGATGACCCCTCGCTTTTACAATGGATAAGACGGATACGAACAATAATTTCTTTCGCAACGTTTAGTATAATTTATTTAATATGAAGATCATCTGAGAACGATTTTTCGTTATATATGCTTCATTTCTTGGCTTATTCCGGCTACGTGCGAAAAATTAGATGACAATGTTTGTGTGCTATAATTATACTGATAATTTCTTGCACCTTGAAACTCATGAAAGCCAAACTTGTTTAACCCTAGCAAAAAACTCTTTTAATGGAGGAACTCAACCTGATAGTTGCACTAAAATCTAATAATTGTCACTGCATTTGCAGGCTCTCTGTAACCTCGTGGGTAGAACATACCTGAAGGTTACGTTAATAATAATCACTGCATTTGCTCTCTGTAACCTCGTGGGTAGAACATACCTGAAGGTTACGATAATAATAATCTTTGCATTTTCTCTTTGTAACCTCGTGGGTAGAATATACCTGACGGTTACATTTAATAATAATCACTGCATTTGCTCTCTGTAACCTCGTGGGTAGAACATACCTGAAGGTTACGTAAATAATAATCATTGCACTTTCTCTTTGTAACCTCGTGGGTAGAACATACCTGATGGTTACATTAATAATATCACTGCATTTGCTCTCCGTAACCTCGTGGGTAGAATATACCTGACGGTTACATTTAATAATAATCACTGCATTTTCTCTCTGTAACCTCGTGGGTAGAACATACCTGAAGGTTACGTTAATAATAATCATTGCATTTTCTCTTTGTAACCTCGTGGGTAGAATATACCTGACGGTTACATTTAATAATAATCACTACATTTGCTCTCTGTAACCTCGTGGGTAGAACATACCTGAAGGTTACGTTAATAACAATCATTGCATTTCTCTTTGTAACCTCGTGGGTAGAATATACCCGATGGCTACATTAATAATAATCACTGCATTTGCTGTCCGTAAACTCGTGGGTAGAGTATACCTGATGGTTACATTAATAATAATCATTGCATTTTCTCTTTGTAACCTCGTGGGAAAAAAAATTAATGCCTCTCTCCTGGAAATTTTGCCCTGTCCTTTCAGCATAGTGATCTTTGGGTAGCGAATTCACGTAAACAAGTAAAACGCTTTTTTTAACAACAGCATTTATATTACTTGGCTTTTTGAGGGAGGTTAAACATTTATGGAATAGAATATAAAAAAAGCTCATAAAGCGGAAAAAGTTATCTTTACAAAATGCGCTTTGACAATGTCAAGGAGTGAAATAAGCTGAGGTTTTGTAGTTAGCCCGAAGAAAACCTGTTCCTGCATGAAAAGCAGCTCTGATTCCCTTCTCTTAACTAGAAGAGATGCATATCCCTGTGAACCAGTTTTTTAACCAGGAGCGATTCCCGCTCACTTCTGATACTTTATTGACACGAGTTCCTATTTCAATATATGTCTAATTCAAGCTTAGCCGCGTGATAGCTCTTCATTAGCGAAAAGGTCCAAGTGATATTTTGATTGACGTGTTGTTTTGGATCCTGAGGTTTTCTAACACCTTTTCTCTAGCTTAACTGGCGAAGATATTCTAGGAATTTGCCCTTCAATTCCAAATTCTTTGATGTGCCGCCAGATGCCGTGCAAAAATATCACCCCTTGCGGCTCCTCGTGCCATTCCTAAGATTATTATCACATGACTGATGGTAATAGGACTTTGTGTCGTTAAGTTCAGAGTAATCAGGCTCGTAACTTCAAATCACTGACTAACTAAACTTAATTCGAGTGTAAGACTATCATTGTTATAATTGTTGGAATTTTAATTATTAGTAGTATTTATTTATTTTATCAAATTTATTTTTTATTATTTTGCGACGTATAAGAGAAGTTAAACCGTCCGGTGATTAATTTTTGGTTCTTATTCTTACAACATAATTAATATAAATAGCTTTAGAAATACTGTATGTACTTGTGTGGTCTTGCAAATAAAGATTGTTGTTGTATTACTTTCTACATCCAAATATGCAAAAAAACAATTGTAAAAATTAAAGCTTCCGGCGTTCACTCACCTCCTCTAAGAAAAACCGACAGTTCAGTAAACTCCTGAAAGGGTCTGAAGTAAAAGGCTTGTTTGTCTGCATTATTAACTATCTTTTGTAAGTTGTTCTCGAGAAAGCTGTTTCCGACGCCAATCACAAATACCTCAATATTAGCCTGTTGTAGATTCTTGGCAATAGAAGCAGGGCTCTGGCCTTGCCAAGGTCCAACTGTGACGAGAATAACGACAGTTCTCACTAGAGACAAGGGAACCCTTTTCATAGCGCTTAATTGTCCAAGGCAGACATCGAAGGCCAGTTTAAAGGCTTCATATGTATTTCTGTTGACATCATTGATGCTTTGAGGCATAGACTTGAACGTTTCAACCAGCGAGCACTTGTGCTTGTCCAAGAAGGGAGCGGAAACTCCGTCTATGTATCGGCTCGCTGTGTCGGCAAAAGGTATGACTTCTATTCGGGTAGCACCCATGCTAACAGTTATAGTGTTCAAAAAGTTAATGACGAATCCCTTTTCAGTTTGAAACTCATAGGACGACAAACTTCCGGAGGTGTCCAGCAGGAACAAAATGTCGCTCTTCTTGTTAGCACCGGCTAGCTCATCTCGTAGCCTTTTGAGTTCTCTTTTTGCGCGTTCTAGGTTACTTTGCGCAAATATAAAGAGACCCATTACCAAAATGAATACCACAACTGCAAAAACACCTTTCATCTTCAAAGTGAGGGCTCGAATTAGGACAGAGACAGTGACGGTGTGATTTGTTAAGAGTATAATGAACTCAGAATTGTTTTGCTGATGATTAGGAGACTTGATGGATTTTTGGAATGCAGCTGAATAAATGACAAGAAGAATGTTCAGGTATGGGATGATTAAAAGCCGTATGATTAAATTTTTTTCCAAGTAGTTATAAAAGCTTAAGGAGGGAAGCCGTTATCTGTTATTTTTGTTGCTCTAAACGATTGAATGTTCACCCTTTAAAATAGGCTCCATTAAACACAGTTTATCCTAGATGAAATGAAGAAAACTATTCCGAGTTAATCAGGTGTGCAAATATATAAGGCAAAAACTAGAAGAAACTCAATACAAAATCCATTAAATTCACAAGCAAATATCACTAATGATATTATAATACACTGAAGTCACGAATTTTACTCTAAAGGTACCAGGACGTGATCTCTGAAATTTGGCAAAAACGGAAATATTTGTTCACTTCTGCTCACTTTGACAGCTGATATATTAACCGTCAGTTCTGCAGCAGGTTGAGTACATGAACACGGCTTTCACATCACATCTTGTTAATTCAGCCGTATTTTCACAACTGTCTTTTGGACATGAGGTATATTGTCACATAAAAATTGAGCAATCAGTGAAAATTTTCTGGCAATTAGGGTTTTCTAATAAATAATATTATTCTTGATTCCTATTTTGGACACGTTTTGAAGTGTTTCTTGAATTTGACTGTTAGATAATAGTGATTATCATGCCTTTTTGTGGAAGTCGTTTAACATGTGTAATTTTGATTTTCCGGCCTACAGCCGTCAAAAATGAAGATACCTTTTTCAAGCTTTGGTTGCCGCAAATTAAAATCAGAGTTTGATCTTGTTTCTTCTATTTTCTCCTCTAATTTCATACCAGTTTTCAATGTTCCTGGGTAAGACAAGTAACAATTTATACGAGTGCCAAATACTGTCGAGTGACGCGCGTCGGGCCAAACGCCAGGAAAGATAAGCAAAAAACGTGATCCTTGCTTCGATACCTGGTCTTGAATTTTCTTTCGTCCAAAACTCATAAAGGTATTTCATCTAGAGACTATTTAGACAATTCAAAAGGAAACAAACTTTTCAAAAGATTGACTTTTCTGAGAGTTAATTATAATATTAATTTTGTTTGCCGAAAAGAACATTAGACCCTACGACGTTTTTCGTGAAATAGATCTATATGGTTTGGAGTTATCTCGCGCCGGTCGTTATCCACGTGGGTTACGCGAGCGACAACCGATTTGAGTAGCCCCTGCCAGACTCTCAGATAGTCGAAAGGTCGCGTAAACAAGCCAAGCGAAAATAAGACGAGTGTGATCCGGCTAGGCCCCGCGCGTTTAACGCCCAAAAAGCAAAACATTTTGAAGTCACAAACATGTCTCATGAAAACACGCCTCTCGGCCAATCGCGTATTATATTAGTTATTTTCTGATTCACACTCTCCGAAACGTTTATTTGTGGTGTAATAAACTTATGCAGCGGCCTATATCCCGGAGCGAGCAACTTCCGTGTCGTGTACCTGAGACAAGGCGATTTAACCAACCAGTTTATTTTTAGAACGATTTTGGCGCCAATTCAAAATATCTTTAAGTTTCCCAATCAAGTCCGCAAGACTTATGGACCCGAAGATGGTATCGATTTATCTTAATTTTAATGACTTTTATTTTTAATAATAAGGTAAATTGTCTCTGACTACGACGGTTGATTACACGAAAAAAAACTTTACTGGAAAAATGGGTAAATATCAAAATATCACCTTTCTAATCTTTTAAATTCACGATGTCAGAGTTTACTTTATGAGCTCAACCGACAACTCTCAGCGAAGAGAGATGGGAGCTTTTAGTAAATTCATCTAAAGGGGAGTCACAGAACCTCTTAATTAAGGTATATTCCCGTACCCAAATCCCAGGTGATAGGTGTATGCCCTTCTCATAATGCTTTACTGTGTTTTCGGTATCCCTTGCCGAGCTTTCTCTTAGGGCACACAGATCACTAGTAAGTTTCATTCTCACCATGTTCCGTACCTTCTTTCGGTGGTAAAGGGGTTATAAATAACTTCATCTTATGGGATGTCACAGAGCCCCCATTACAGCTAACATCTATAGAGGGACCTGTGTTTCCCCCCCTACCCCCAACGCAGCAAAGTAGTTTTTGCTTTTACTCTCTGCTTCCTTTTTTTTCTTAGGGATTTACCTTTCTATCCTTTCTATTAATATCCACGAGGCTTTTGACAGACACAGGAACACAATTTAGATGATTTTGAAAAAAAGTGACGATTTTGAACTCCATCCTCTCGATTTCTTTTTTAATTAATTAATAAAAAAACGCCTTAAATCTCAAGATTACATGCACCGAACACTTCAGTCTAAAAGGAATTTGTTCCGTTGCAAAGGGTTTGATTAAAAAATGCGCATGTTTTGATTTACATCATGTTCCTTCCTCTGTGCATTTTCCCTATGTTCCATAACGGTTTCAGCACACACGGTTTGGGTTCCCATCCGTATGGGGGTCCTCCCATGGCCCGCCAATCAAATCGCCTGCTCAGTGGACACAAGTTGCTGATTGGTTGAATCGAGGGAACCCAGTACGTTGAATAATTGTTCCGCGTGGCTATTTTCCAGTACACAAGCATTTCGTGCAAATATGATCCGTGAAGACTGATATATGTACCACAGACCTCTTCTAGAGACTTGAACTCAGGTATATGAGCGGTTACGTCGTGATATATCCTCGGATCGTGGAAATGAATAACATTTTTAACATCGTTCATCCAAATTGCGATAGTCTGATCACCAAATGGATGGCACAGTAAGCTGGCCTTTTTACTCATAAACTCTCGTACCAGATCCCCTGATAAGATGATGAAGCCCTCGTCAATTCGCACCAGTCCCTCAACCTCGCAGTGAACGTAACCCCAGTAGAGTCTGGAAATAAATCAGATTTAACTTTATCTTCTTACAGTGATGGCAGGTAGACGCTTCGCATTAAATAACACCAGCTTTTATTTAGAAAACAATATTTATTTTGGATCAAAAGCTCAAGAGATCATATCTCGCGCGGTTAAATAATAATTCTGACGGGTACCCGCCATTTACCATAATTTATCTTCATTCGCGTTGTCAAGGTTATTTAAGACTGTTCAAGATTCAAGATCGAGAATACTATGAATTTAATTTTTCACATCCTTTTAGATTTCATAATGAAATGCTTTTACTTGATAGTATATTCTTTTGATAGGTTTCAGCAAATTAAGAAACAATAAAATATGAAACTTGCAGACGCTTGGACGGTCATTATAAGTCTGACATATTCAGAAATTGAAAACTCTTAAATCTAAAGGTGATGTTACACGTTACGATTCGCAACGACGATTTTTAGCGCAACACAGCGTTTCAATGTTGGAACAATGTCGCAACAATGTTGCAACGCCGTGTTGTCCTAAAAATCGTTGGTGCCAATCGTCTCGCGTAACATCACCTTAAAGTAAAGTCGTCTTTTAGCGCTACCCGATAAATTTGTTTGAGCAATGTTGTCCGTTTTACCTTATTCCAATAGTCCTTGTATTCAGTAACCACCATTGTTACTGTCATAAGCTTCTCATATAGGCTTGTGAGGAATCACGAACTCCAGCCCGGATCGGGGAAGGGGAATAAAAACATACCCTGCATATAATTATTTTTGGTAGTTCCCAGGGACATTAAAAGTAATTATGAAGTGAAAACTTCATATTAACATAACTAACTAGTCACCGACTATAAGCAACTTCAATACTTCGGCTGAGATAGTAACTTGTCATCATGGAAGTTAATCTTCCATGTAAGTGAAATCATCTTTCCAAGAACCTAAGAACTTCATATATTTTTCTTCAACATTCACTCTTTTCATTGCCGGGGATATTACGTTTGCAATGAATATGTAAAGCCGATAACTTTGAGGCGTCACTTAACCTTACCTTTTTTGAGGGCGAAATGGAATTTCAAATAACAGTCTCTTCAAGCAGACAAAATAGTCGTCGTCCATTCGTAGAAAAAAGTCAAACTCATATCTCTCCACAGACCATTCCATTAACCATAGCAACCGAAGACCAAAGTTATATCCCTTGGGAATCGGCATAAATTCTATATCACCGTATCTTGCGTTTTCATTGGTGAGCGCAGTTTGAACGTTCGGCTCCATGTCCGACAAACTGTCGGTAAAGAAACGACACACGACTTCCCCCGAAGTGCACTCGCTCATCCAAGTTCGGCGTATCCCTTCGCGACGATCAAATCGAATTGGAGCGCTTAAAATTGCGATGATAAGTTTCAGGCGCTTTTTTGGTCGAATGTGATCGAGATTGTTGATCACCAGAGAAGTTTTATTTCCGTTATAACGCGTACTATTTTCCATTCCCTTGATTTTCAGATGATCAAATTTTTCCTTGTCTTCATCAGTAGGGTTGTTTTTCTTGACAAATAACTTCAGCTTTGACGTTGAAAAAATCGTGGGGTGCCGATATGAAGATCTTCTGCTCAGATTGGACGCTTTTATGTCACCGTTTACCTTCCTTGTTCGTTCGTATTCTGAAGCAAGCATCGGCGTTTTGTTGCACGATCTGATTAAATAAATAAGAACTGTAACAAGAAAGAACTGTGAACAGACAACAGCTAGGAAAAGCGCATTTTTCCAACGCATCGTCGATCAAAAATCCCCTCGTCAAATCATGGTGTCGCCTGTCGACTAATTCCATCAGATTTTAGTCAGCGCCGTTCAAAGTTCTTTTCGGCCCGTTTGTTCCGATACTGATCCCAAGCGTTTCGCGCATATTTTCAAGCGGGGAATGTATTCACAATATTCACTGTCGACTCGCACGGTCAAGCAGATCTTACCTACCTGTAAACAAACATTTACAGTTGTATAGAAAAGTGTTTGTGGGCGATCCAGTTGATTTCTTCCTCTATGAGTAAATTGTTTTCTGTAAGTGGATTCTGAATTTGAAAAATAATTTGCTGAGTTGGCCAGCTACATTTGACTGCATTGTCCTGAAATTTTGCTTTAATCATATAAATCAAATTTCAGTTAAAATGAGACGGTAACCAAAACTGGTTATAATATTGTTTATATGGTAATTTCCTCAAGCGTTGACGGCGCGGTTTTTCTTGTAGCCACAACCCGTTCAACGTGAAGGTGTCTTATTACCAAGAGGTTATTCAAAACACAAAACCTACCTTACTTTAACATTTACATGCAAGAATCACAAATTGCAAATCTAAGTAACTTTAACAAAATTCAAAGTGGGACTGTGTGAAATACTGAACGGATCGAATTAAAGGGGACATCTTTTGCTTGGAGCCTGGGCTTCATTTCCGAGTTGGCAACTCTCTCCTCCCTAGAGTTTTTGAAGAAAAATGCCAAGGAAATAAACCCCGCAATAGAGGTCTTTTAAAATGGGAGAAGATAACTTTCCTTTGGCCCGTTTCCGAAAGCCCCGGTAACTTTTCGGGCTCGAAATCAAATATTCAAATCACATCAAAATCTACAGAATAGAAGCGCAGGTCCTAGGTGACAAACCCGTTCATATTGTTTTGTTAACAGACAGTTTTATCTAGACTTGCATCAAGTCGGCCAATCTCGTACCCAGATTTCTTGTTGACGAAGCCGAGGACGACTTCGTCGGCAAGAGATCGCGATACGAGATTTCAAGTCGAAGCAAGCTTCATTGGCATAACCAACCAGAAAAAGTATATTAAAGGATTTTCAGAAACTCTAAGTTTTATTAATTTATCTTTAAAACTATTGAAACCTCTATCTTGAATGTAAAAAAACAACAGCTTTACAGGCCCGTTAATTATCGGGACTTTCGAGAAACGGGCCCTTAACACTAAGCTTTTTTATGAGCACAATGTTAGCAACGACGATGCCATAGTTGTGCTGATTTTATAGAATGAAATCACTTGTTCATTGATCAACGGATGTACGAAACTTGTAAGAGGGCTAGAGGTTAATTGGCGAGAAATTTTCATTTAAGTGCCTTGTAGAGCTTAAATGCAACAACCCTGGATTGATTTTTAAAAGTGAAGAAATCTTCAATTCATTCTCTAAAATTTCATGGTTTTAGTTTGTCCGATCCGCAACATTTTTGCCCAGAAATGCTGGAAATGATGACTTAAGGCCCCAAAATAAAGACCCCTCTGATACACATTTTTCACAAGGTCGTTGAAAGATAAAAATAAATAGTCAAAGAATTAGTTCACCCTCATTAGTTCACCCTCATAAAGGAGATAGAATCTTAATATGAAATTCTTAACTTTTATTTCTTTACTTTGCTAAGTCCCTAGACCTCATTGTTTCGCGCGGCGAGCCTATGCACATGCGTTACACATGCGTTTCGAGTTACGTCACCAAAACGTATTCGAATGCACCGTGCAGCAGGATATGAGGGATTCTATAGACTCGTTCATCAGTGCCCCATTATCTTCTCTTGATATGAAAGGTTGTTAAATATACACTCCTGTATGTATAAAAGAGTGACCAAAAACATTTAAAATGAGGTTTGTTTCGGCTTTGTAAGTATATTTTTGCTGATCAGATCTTCTCGTTCTCAGTGCTCATATATATTCTTTTGCGGTCCATTGCAGTTGATGTTCACTAATTGTTTTGTTTTTCTCAAATACTGATTATTGCTTGCCACAGACAACAAACAAGAAATCAAGGTTCTTGCGGGAAATAACATTTTTTGCGGGACCCTTCTGCTAAGTTCAAACGTATTCTTGGAGACAGATCAGAGATCATTTACTGCAGCTGCTCGAAAGATATGGAACGTCTTTAGTTACTGGACTATCACAAGAAAGAGAAGAATTTCGATAAGTTAATTAAGAAACTCCTTAAGACCTTCTATTTTATAGAAGCCTACAGTCGTTGATGTAAGTTATCAGAGGTTCTATTATTTTCTATCCTTTAAATTCCTTTTTTTATCTGTTTTATCTCTTGCTCTTTTTCAGCCATGCTAAGTTATTGGTGTAGAAAATCACTGTAAATAGTATCAGTACGTACGAAAGGTAGTATTAACTTTTTTTCTATATAAGTCTCATTGTTGTGTATGCACATTTGATCATACACCTATGTATGGAAATATATAGTAAAATATATATAATAAAATGAGGAGGAGGAGGGAAAATATTTAAATTGTGTTGGAGGGAATAAAAAATTGAGGGAAATATTAAAATTGTGGAGGGGGGAATTCAAGAACGAGGAAGAAATAAAAAATTGAGAAGGGAAACGTAGTAAAAAAAAGATAGCTTGCTTTCATAGACTATTTTTATAGATTGCTTTCAAATCGCTGTGTATTTGACTCCTTTTGTCATTGGTTTTTAATAAAGTGTTTTTCAAACGGTATCTCGTGCCTGATTTTATAGCTAGCAATTATTAGTCGCGTGTTTAATCAATTGATCCTTGTTGAGTTATTTGTGAATATACTTACTTCAGATGGAGGCTAAGCTTGTAAAAAATCACTTCTCAGACTTCTTTAATTCAGCGGTCCGATGTAGCGAGACTATTACAAGACTTTAATAGTTTTTCATTTCCTCGTGATAGAACGGAGGAAATGGTTTTGTAATAGTCACTTTGTGTATATGCATGTGTGTGCGTTTTGTTTATATAAAACCGATATTTAGCGCTAAATAAGAAGACATAAGCTAAATTGAAATAAAGACTTTTCAGATCAACTTTGTGTATGTGTTTTGTTTATACATATATATCCGATTTTTAGCGCTAAATAAGATATAGTAAGCCGTTTCTCGCGCTGCTAGGTGATCGCTTCTTTTATTCCTACTCTTCTTTTGTTAGACGGTCTGACAAACCGGGCTCAAGTTACTTAACGGGCAAGCCTAGGCAAGCCTACTGTGCCTATTGTATAAGGAAGACCCTCATTAGATATGGAGGAAGACAGTTCTGCGCATTAATCAAAGGGAGGGCTTAATTCGCAACTCAGCACACTACTGTGATTGATGCGAAATTTTTATTCGTCTCTTCGATGAACACTTTGCTCGCCATTTTGAAAGTCACAGACGCGAGACGTGACGTCATACTGGCAGGCGGACTGAACCACCGATTTCCTTGGAGACATCTTCCCCCGCCCCTACTCAGAGACAATTTGCCCCGAAATGCTAAATTTTGGAAAGTAGGTTTCTTGGACGTTGTTAAGCTCTTTCAGAATATTCTGACAAGTCCCATAATTTCAAAAATTTAATTTTTAGGACGTCATCACTTTAGAACTCTTTTTAACGTTGGTCCTTACTTCCTAAACTGAATATGCTACTAAACCATGGAACACAGAACTCGGAACTCGAATATACTTCGGAACACGTCAAATAAATGAAACAGACAAAAGAAACATTTAATATTTAAAGATAAGGATTAAGGCTGTTTCCTTAATAAGTGTAACATGTTAGGAGCATTTTATTCATATCTGACATATCCAGGTTTTCGGCCCTGGGACCCGTTACCCGTTTTTTCGAAAGTCCCGGTAACTTTTCGGGCCTGAAATCAAATATTCAAATCGAAATATAAAGAATAAGAGCGCGGGTCCTGGCCAGCAAACTACTCCATTTTGTTTCATTAACTGATGGTTTTATCATGTTGGATGCAAAACTATTGAAACCTCGATCTTTAATGTAAACGGCAACAGCTTACCTGGGACCTGTTTCTCGAAAGTCCCGGTAAGTGGTTTCGGTCCCGAAGGCAAATTTTAAAGTCAAAATCAGTTGTATACTAGCATGTTTCCCTAGCTCACAAACCAGTCAATTTTGTTTCGTTTACTTATAGCTCTGTTGTATCATTTTCAAATCTGTTAAGACGTTGTACTTAAACATGGCTAACCTTAAACAGCTTTCCGGGCCCGAAAAGATAAGGGATTTTTCAAGAAACTTACCCCTGGGCTGAAATAGGCTGCCGAAACGGTCCGTATTTTTGCGTACCGACTGTTTTGCAGTCTAGAGTATATTCCGAAGTGTTCCAGTGTTCCTAGTTTTAGCACATACTGCCTTTCGCGTTTCAAGGCCCATTGATTACCATTGTAAGAAAAATCTGTTGCACTGAGTGGAATCTCGATTTAACGAAGTGCCAAGCGACTGGGGAAATTTGTTCGTTATATCGAGGGTTTGTTATAGTCGAACACCTCACCTCCATTTAACGAATTTTCTGGAATTTTCGGGAAAACTAACAAAACTGTTCGTTATATCGAGGTATAATTTTAAAACTCGGCGTTTCCGGATCCGTAAAAATTACTATCTGTATCATGACATTTCATTACCGAGCTATACTTAGCTACGGCACTAGAAACTCAAGAACAGGCAAACAAAACTGATTAAAACACAACTGGACACATTAATTTTATCCTTGTTGGTCTGTTTGGCATTCATCTTTAATCAAGGCCTATTCATCATAGCAGGGGCACCCGACGTCAATTTTCGAAAAATACCTGTTCGGAAGACGATTCGAGGTCTACATGAATTTTCGGGACATTTGTTGTAAAATTTCTTGCGAGGTTTTTACGTTTACGCTTGTGGATTGAGTTCGTTAATAACGAGGATTTCTTGAAATCGAGGTTCTGTTCCATACATTTTACTGTAATTTTGGCCGGGCGGAAGAAAATCGTTCGTTGACGGAGGACTTCGTTGTATAGACGCTACCGAGATACCTCCAGTCAAAGCCTAGATCCGATCCGCGGGAAGACCCGCAGGTTTCCCGCGGGTAACCATAGTAGTGATACCGCTGTACAATAGGAAATTCGCGGTTTGTCAAACGAGTTGAGCGAAACGGAGCGAGTTTGGTTACTTTAATTCAGAGAGAATTCAAATACTACGGGGATTTATCGGAGAAATTACAAATCACTGGCATCAAATACAATATTATAAGCACTTTGGTTGATTTCTCTGCATCTCAAGGTAAGATTATACAGTGAATGAGATGACTCAAGGGTCACGTAAGGTCTCATGGTGTTCCTGGCTGCATATTACGTAGTTATACAATGGGTCGTTATTTTCGCCCTTTGCCGACAATTTTTTTAAGCTTATGGGGTTTTTATTTCTTTTTTGGCTGTTTTAAAGGAAAATTTACGATCTGGTTCGCTGAAGGACTGTCAAATAAAAATACAAAACAGTGAAATTCGATGGTCTCGTCAAATATCAATGCCTCATTGAGTTAATGACGATCGGCGCGCGGTTTAAAGGTTTTCAAAATCTTTGTTTGAGGCCTGTTCGAAGTAGGGTTTTAAACTCGTTTTGGGGTTGTAATACCAATAATTATGTTTATTAAATCATTTTGCCTTTCGATATCTTCGGACTGGATTTCTCAGACGTCTTAATTAAACTTATTGGTTCACGTATGCTTAATTCACGAACAATAGAGAAAGCTTTGAGTCTTGTCTACCGTTCAGTATCAAAGCTCAACGAACGCAATATTGCCCAGTGCAACAGTTGACATATCTTCCAACCTAAATTTTCGTGCCAAAATATGCCACGAAGTAACGAAATTATCTGTTAAACCGAAGTTCAAGTAAGCTTCAGCTTATATCATGCCAAAAATTAAATTGCTGAAATTAATCGTGTCAGACCCAACGAATGAAGTCATTTTATCTTCGGTTGGCACTGTGCTACCGTTCTGTTTGGTTCCACTGTATTATCATGTCTCTGGATACGACAGTATTATTGTAAGGTTTATTTCAGCGGTATTTTTATGGTTAGGCGCACTCTTTGTGGGTATGGCTTTCAGTGGTGCCTTGAGTACCAGATACTGATATTTTATTGTGTTTATGGCATGTGGACTCATGGTCATCATTGCTAGATTAAACCAGTTACATGGTACTCCACTGTGCATTTCATATTCCCTTTTGTTATAAATATGCAAAACTATACCCAAAGTAAGATTACTTCAAAGCTTTTTCAAAACACACTCACAAGAATGTGCATTGCTTATTTTAAAGCTAAGAATGATGTATGTGCTGTGGCAACAGATAATTTCAAATGCACTGTGGTCTCCTAAGTTGCATATAAAAAATTAATTTTTAATTGGGTGGCCAGTTGTTGAATTGGGTGGCTGCAAAATGAAATTTAAGGGTTAAAAGTGGCTAAATGAATTTTACAAGTAGGCAATGTTAAGCTTGAGAAAATGCTGGCCAGCAGTCTTTTACATGAGATAATGGGGGTGTACCAATGCTTTGCAGGGCCGGTTGGGTTTCCTCCATACCCTGCCTTCTTTGTGGTAACTATACTGGTAAGTCTTAACAAGGGCTTGCATTGCACGCAGCTGCAGTTATTGGCTCCTCTAACTTCACAATCTTTGTTGATGGTATTAAGTGCATGATGCAGACTTGCAAACTTTCACCCATCTGCCTAAGACTCACAATTTTTAACTTTTCTCATTGCCTCACAAGAAGACTCCCAATCTCACAATTTTTTGGGAAATAATAATATTTATATTCCAAAATGAAATGTTACCTTGTTTAAAAAAGGAAATTTCACGGGGAGTGCTGGTGCCTATTTAAGTACAACTCTTAAGCTATGAAGTTGGCTTATGCAGAAGAAATGACTTTTTGCTTTAAGTTTCGTGTCAGTGATGACCTATTCTTTGGCCTGTTAAAGTCATCAAAGAAAAAGCAGCATCTAATTTGTTACAGGAGGCACCCAACTAAAGCAGGGCAATGTCAAAATAACCAGTTAATTCCTCCAATTGAAAAAGGGTTTGTTTAATTTTGATTGGAAAAAATAGAATCTCGCTACTTTTTGTAGAATCTCCAGATTTTTTTTTTCATGAGTCCCCATATTTTCCCCTATCGTTAAAAAAATTAATAAGTCGTTTAATTCTGGAGTTTGATTTAATTGCATTGAGTGACTAGTACTGAGTAAACCTTTGGTTTTGTAAAGTAAATTTATACTTTTTTGTTGTTGTGCTTCAGAAAATTCTAAGCCACGGATGATTCAAGAAGACTTTCATCAAACTTCTTCACAACAGCACCAATCAGCTGTCAGATCTTACAGGTTGGAGAGAGGTTAAAAGAAGTGTGAAATTACGGTATGTGTTATTGTAAAACAGTAGTCATTTTTCAAGTTTCCGTAAGCATCAAATATTTAATGAACAGTCATAACGTAGAATTTTTTTCCATGTCAATATTAGTGTTTTGTTTGACTGGTCCAAATGCGCATAGGGGACACTTTTATGTACAGGTGTATCCCTAATAAGCCTAGTGAAGAATTCAAACATCTTCTTTCTTTGGCAAAAATGAATTTCAAGTAATAGATAAATAGTGATAAAATGGCAAAGGTACTGTCAAAATCATCTGCATAGTGTACTCTAGAAAGCAACATTTTAGCTTTTGTGACATTTCAGTCTTCTTAGTTGCTGAAAGGTTGATGGAGTCCTACAGAGTCCAAATGGCATTACCCAAACATAATGTACTGTATTAATTTAAATATTATCTTTTAACATCCAGAGACACTAAAGTTCTAGCAAAAGCATCAAGTTGCTTGTTTTGTACGGTGTTAAGTACTCTGTTTTCCGGGTTTTAGCCATAAGTGTTTTCAGCCATCCTATGAATGCCCATTTTGGAAGAAATACAAGAAAATTCACTTAATCTCTTATAATTTTATGGAAAAACATGCCTTTTGGACAGCCAGCTGTCATTGTCTCGCTAAAAGCCTGTCTGTTTCCTAAACCTACAATGTATGATTGAAAAAACTTTTTTACTTTTGTGTAAACCATGAGCTACATGTATGAGACCAAAAGGATTTATTGTTAGAAAGTTATTAGCATTGCACATGTTAATTTTGTTCTATAAAAGCTTGTAATATCATGAGCTTCTGGTGCTGATGCGTGCCAATAGGGCTTAAAAGGCTTCCATACACCAATGTATTTCTTGGCAATAAGCCAACAACTTTACCTTTTGGGAAAATGTTTCTTCAAAGATCTCTCTAGTTAATTTAAAATGATAAGGTGAGAGCTTAAGTTTTACTGGAAAGAGTAACAGACATAACAGCATGCCTAAAGCAAAGTACTCCTGGGATTTACATCCACATGGGACATTCATGATGATGAAGGCTTTTCTACAAAGAATTTTGAATTTGTGATGCTAGTAGACAGGGTTGTCAGAAAGTTTTGAAGTAGAGGGCTGAGTTGTCAAAGTAAGTGGCCAGCCAGGGATATTTTATTTGAAAAACACCCTCCACAAAGAAATGCCAAGCAGAGTAGCTTGCCGATACTAACCAAGTAGGTAGTGATTTTCACCAGCAGCCAGCTACTTTTGACAACCCTGTAGTAGCCTTCTAGCGATAAATCTTTTAGGTCCCAATGTTCATGGTTTATTCTTTTCCAAGTTTTTTCAGTCAGGCATATACACGTATTATGCAATGGTGCGATTTCACACCAATGATCTGAGATCAAATGCAGGAAGGAATGCTGAAGGAATCTCTTGATTGATAAAATCATAAGTAATTTGGAGAAAATAACTTCTGAAATGTTGAATATTGTGAATGAAATGATCTTTAGTGTTCTGAGCCCAGTTTGTGCTACATACACAATAAACGTAAATTATTTCCTGCTTAATAGTACTTCTCAAAATGTAAATAATTATTTTTCTAACATATTCATACTTTATTGTAAGGCCTTACATCACTGCCAGTGCGCGTGACTCAGACACAATAATTTACTCATATCCACTGAATTGAAGATCCTTTGTATGAATAATTTACCGGTACTTAATTTAGTTCTGGTCACTATGCTTTTGTTTTCAGAGAGGGATTTTAGGGAGCTCCATGATTGATCCAAGGAATTTGCCACACGCTCGTGTCTGTCTGTTACGTCTGTCAACAAGGGACCTTCCACCCAATGCATTACAGCAGTATCACAAATATGCCGCCAAAAGGAAAAGAAGTGACCCTGCTCTAATTGAAGCCAAAGAATTAAACAGGAGCACTATCTCCGTCAAACAACCCACTGCTAGCTATTCTATCGGGGCAAATAATAATCTGGACACTGGTGTAAACAGATCAAATGTAGTCCAAGATATATTTTTGACAAGAACATCCTCTCTAACACCTCACACATCTCATGTGCTAGAGGACAGTCAGCATGTAACATGTGGCTTAACTAATAATGCTACTGCTAAAAAAGCTGGAGAACAGCATCCCGCAGCTTACTCCTCTTATATGACAGATGTGTCTGGTTGGTCCACTGACAGTCACCTTGATAAGTGTAAAGATAAAAATATAGCTGGTGTGCTAGTACAACCTCTGGATGTAGAGCATGTACTGAAAATTAAAGGAAATGTGCTGCCTTGCAGAAGAAATTCTGTAAGATCCACGTCTTCTAGTGGCTCATCAAAGGGAAGGGAACTTAGTGCTTCTGTGCGTCTTAGTCCAGTGACATGGAGTGGCCCAACAGTTACCAACAGAAAGTATATGAACTACAATCCTAAAGCATTGGGAGAATCCAATGATAAAACAGTACCTGTTGTTACAGATCACAATTATGCACTGCGGATGACTGGCAGCATTTTAGTAAGTAACCTTATCTCTTCCATTTGTTCTGTAGTCTGTGGTTCATGTCCTCAAGTGCCTTGAAGGACAAGATTTTTGGCAGCATAGTTGTCTCCTAATTCCCTTCTGCCATGTTAAGCTCTGGTACGTCCATATAAATTGTCCCCTCCATTTGCAAACATTTGCAACCTACATTGTGTTTTTGTTTAAGTCCTTCATTTATCCATCGCAGGTGTCTATAAAGACTCTTCAGACAAAATCTGTTATAGACTTCTGCCCCATCTTGACAAGAGAACCCAGCTTAAACAGTTACTATATGAAAAAGAGGGTGTAGACCTTCTAAAAGACCTTTACATTTTCCTGAATGTTTATGCTATTTTAAAGGACTTTTCATTCCTGTTAAGCACAAAATTCACGAAAAATTCGAAAATTCCTGGTCAAAAATTCCACCAGTGATGTAATGACAATTGAATGAAACGAGAGTGAGTCATATTTGATGTCACTCGCGACACAGCATAATTATAATAGACAGCATAATTTTTTTCTGTGTAAATTTATAATATGATTCAAATCCATTCAGGCAAAACAAGTTGATCTCGTGACTTTGTTGTTCGCTCAGCTGGTGTGCAACCATAATTATTGAAGCTCGCTTCCCTCGCCTTAAGAATGTATGAGAGGTCAACTTGTAGTAAGTCTAAGAGGGTACTGGACGAGGATCATTGATACGCGATCACCCAGATCATGATGCATTATAGGAACTGATGATTCCACTCTGGACAAGGTTTCATTGGCTCCTTTGATGTACCTTAACTGTACCTGAGTGATCTAGGATCACTGATCCAGATCCAGGTCACCCAAAAGGAGGTGAAAAGAGAGAAAGAGACCTTACACTACCAGCAGGGTGCTCATTAAGTGCCGGCAAAAAAACCAGCTACTTGGAGGTTTGAGCCGTCTACTTTTTGGGGAAATGGGGTAAAGTGAGAGTGAAAGCCTTAAATTGCCTACAAATCTCAATTGGCAAGGGCAAACTTTTACATCCTAGCTGTCTACTTAAAACCTTAAGTAATGATCCGGGTAAGGTGGATAGCAGTTTCTTTTGTTATGCGGCAACGGTGCTTTCCCCACATAGGAATGTTCTCATTTTTACACAGAGAATGCATAAACCTACATGAAGGCCGTTTACGCAATAAAATGCATTTACACTCCACTTTGAAAGGGTGTTTTTTGTGTTAAAAGATTTTGACCAATCACAAGAGTTGAAAACAATAGCCAAGAAAAGTTTACAATTTTACATGTTCCCCACATAGGATTTCTTTGTTATTCAAACTGAGACCAGATTTTGTTATATGGAAGATGGTTGGAAAGTAAGGATGAATATATGTACCGCTTTATGAAGTTTTGTTAACTTTTGCTGTTTAAGCCAATCAGAAGTAAGTACAGACAATAGAAAAGTTAGCGCCTTTTTTGCATTCCAACATGTTCATTGCGGTTGTTGCTATCGTTCTGATCTGGACCGTTTCTTAATGAGAACCTTGCTACCAACACCTCAAGCTTTCCATTTTGTTTCCCAGGAATCACAAGGCTTGTTGTATGAACAAATGCCCTCTGCAAGGTTAACTTCAGGCCTGGAAGAGAGATCAAGTGTAATATCAGATGAAAGCACACTGTCAGCAAGTTTTAGTTCATTGAAAGATCATTCATTGTATGGTCATGAGGAAGTGTGGCCAGATTTTGATAGTTACTCACCCCCAGAAAGCCCTGAACCACAAAACAGCAAAAGTGGGAATGAGATTTTTTTGACAGATCCAGATGTAGGTCTTCCCATGGAAGCAAAAATTAGCATGCCATTAAAGCCTTGTAATGGACTTCTTTCTCCAAAGATAAGCCTTGCTCCTTTGCTCATTAAGGATAAGAGAGGTGTCAAAAGGAAATGCTCCATGTCCAGTGACACTCCCTCAAAGAGGAAGTCTTTATCCCCCAAGGGAGATCTTGTTGTCAAACTTAATGATGTTGGAGACAAATTAGAGCGGTCTCCAACTGGTGGACTCACTGTAGCTACTTCTACAAGGACTGGACGGTATACCTCTTTTGGACGAAGAATTTTAGCAGTTAACTACTCAGAGAAATCTCTTGCAAAGACTGTTATGAAAAGAACACTTCCGACTGAAGTCAAAAAACGCAAGGCGAAGAAAACAAGAAAGTGTCTACTTCACAAAGACCAGAAATGCACTTGCCGTGTTGAAAACCAGAGGGGCAAGCCAAAGAAAAGGACAAACAAGCCCAGAAAGAGAGACACAACACTCTTGCGTTATGAAAGTCTACCATTCAAAGAACTCAACACTATTTCGAGAATCTCCACAAGGTACAAGGTAGCTTTTTCCAAATGGCCATATGTGTTTTCTGATGCTTTGGATCTCATCAATCAGAGAATATCTAATCAAAATTCCTTTTGGAATTCCATAAGATCGTAGTCAGTTGTACTGGACACATTTAGTGAGGAACCTCTTGCTTATTCTTTCAGACAAGACATGTTTCCTGATGTCATAGTATATAAATTTATCATTGAAGTTATATATTAGTATTGTTATCATGACATCAAGAAACATTGTTTGTCTCAATGAAAAGCAGAGATACATGTAGATGTCAACAGTAATCTATGCTGGTCATTAGGCTTGTTGTGTTTTTCCAGAACCTATGCTTACTCCTCCCCCTCAGTTTTTTATGACCCTGCAAGAGTTGAATATGGATATTTTCTGGAAGCACACTTCATAATCTATTATTCCTTTAGTACTCCTGGGCCAGGTTGTTCAAAGCAGAGTTAAATTAACCCAGGTTTAGCGCGAAATTTGATTTCAGATATGAAAGCTTAAAAAGCAAATTCTGTTTATTCTTTTTGCCGACAATTTGATGATTGGATGCTCTAAGAAGAAGAGAGAAAATTATTTGGGAAAACGCTTTTAAACAAAAGAAATAAAAATAATTTACACTATTATTTATTAAATTTTTTTGAAGTGCTGACTTGTCTGTACAGGGCTAATTTGTACATTGCAGATGATGAAAGGCTAGGCATTCATGTCTAAAAATTTGCCTGACATCAACAATAAAAAATCCAATATTTTCTGGAAGCACACTTCGTAATCTATTATTCCTTTAGTACTCCTGGGCCAGGTTGTTCAAAGCAGAGTTAAATTAACCCAGGTTTAGCGCGAAATTTGATTTCAGATATGAAAACTTAAAAAGCAAATTCTGTTTTATTCTTTTTGCCGACAATTTGATGATTGGATGCTCTAAGAAGAAGAGAGAAAATTATTTGGGAAAACGCTTTTAAACAAAAGAAAAAGAAACCCGGGTTAAAATTTAACCCCGGGTTAGCACTAATCGGCCTTCGAACAACTGGACCCTGATGATAACATGATAAATTTGCATGGAAGTAAGGCCCTTAGTGGCTCATGATCTTATGGGTTATTCTGCTTTCTTGTTTTGTTTCTTGGTTTTTTCTCCGGGCTTAGATTTAAATTTTGATGGGGGCCTAACTTCTCAGTTAGGGAAACCCAGGCCTGTTCTCTGTCCATAGGCACAATACCTCTCCTTTTTGACTTTCTTTAATATGAAATTAGAGATGTTTTTTACTGTTGTGGCTGTCCTCGGATCTTAAGGCTCCTACTTGTATTTTCACATGCCTGACACTAACAAAGTGTCCGCCTCACAGAAATGTCCATCTGACAAAAGAGAGTCAATGAAAATGACCAAAACCACCTTGCATGGTAAAAATCCAATTGGCACCTTCCCAGGCTCAACCCAAACTAATGTTGAATTTCATTCATTACCATCATCTCTCTGATCATGGACACCTCTTTAAGACAGACAGCTCAGTAAATAGACACCTAGAGTTGGTGCCTGCATTTTTTGACTCTCTATAAGACAGACATCACTCTTACATGGGCACTTAGTGCTAGTCCCAAAGGTGTCCATTTTAGAGAGAGTTGAATCAATATACATTATACACTTTACCCAGGCCCCAAAGGGAAGGGGAGGATCACTACAAACTCCTGAATTACATGTACTGCACAAGTATTTGGTGGCACGAGATTTGAATGGATGACGTGATTTCATCATATGATTCAAGAAATATGCATTTAGTTGTGTAGTAATCCCAAGGATTTGTGGCCTCCATTGCAGGTATTCATCTTATAGAGGTGTTTTTTGCATTTTATTTACTAGAGTTGACTGTACTTTTTCAGTGGCTTTTGACATTTCTTAGTTTCCACTGTGGTTAAGACGAAAGGCTAGTGAAAAGGCCACTTGCAAGATGGCGTCCTTTGAATGCTACAACCAGAATCTTTCAAGGTTTTGCTTTCTTGTGCAAATTAGGGCTTTTATTATTTTAACCTGACTGGGACTGCCAAATTTTGAGCATGAAAGAAAAACCAAAGGCATCATTTTACTGCTACCAGAATCCTTCAGGGTTTTGCTTTCTTGTGCAAATTAGGGCTTTTGTCAGTAAAAATATAAAATATGAAAGAAAAAACGAAATGATTTCTGGTCTTAGTTGTGCAGATGGCCTAGTTAAGTAAAGAATTGTAAACGAAATGATTTCTGGTCTTAGTTGTGCAGATGGCCTAGTTAAGTAAAGAATTGTAATACAGCTGTAGTACATGTTTGGCTCAAGCCGCTAAAAGTTACCTCACTGGAAGTAATATATGCTGGAAATTATTTATATAAACACAATTTATAAAAATAATTTACACTATTATTTATTAAATTTTTTTGAAGTGCTGACTTGTCAGTACAGGGCTAATTTGTACATTGCAGATGATGAAAGGCTAGGCATTCATGTCTAAAAATTTGCCTGACATCAACAATAAAAAATCCAGTGTTAAGAAATTCACATTTTAATGGCTTTAAATGAAGTCTTTTTTACAGTATTGTAATGTCAATATTTAAAAAACCTATTAATGACAAAGCAATAGAAGCTAAAAGTAGTTGACAACCCATTTATGAATTTTATGACAATGTGGAGGCAATGTACTGCTTTCATTTGGTTCCATCCTCTCCATGTTTGTTTCCATGGCAACCATGTTACAGTAGCCTTTAGGTGTAATCCATACAGTGAGTGGGATTGTAGTGGCTTATGGGTAATAGTAGTGAGAAGTGGAGAGGGCTGAATCACACGTTAGCCTCAAGGCTTGTTAACCTGTTGACTACTAGCTTTGTACAGCTGTATAACGACATAAACCGAGGGAGTTTTAAATTGCTTGTATTAAGATTTTTACTGCGATTGCAAGTTATTTGTATATAAGCAGGCTTGTTCAACTGAACTACTCCTAGATTGAGATGGAAAAGAATGCCTTTGCTTTCTCTAAGTTTGTTTGTTCAAAGGCTCCACAATGTTGTGTCTTAGACTACCGGCAATGTCTTTGAACACAGAAAGGTTATTTAATTCGTTTTAAGAGCTATTCACACTATTTTTTAAATATTTTCAGGAATCTCGCCTACCAGGCCTCAGTTGTTCAACGGCTGGATAGCATTATGCGGTAGATTAATATTTTTCCCCGTGGATAGTGGAAATGCAGGTGTCCCTTTTACACTGAATAGTGATTAATCCAGTGTATAGTGCTTTCCACCTGGATAATAATAATAATAATAATTATTATTATTATTATTATTAACCCAGTGTATAGTGCTTTCCACCTGAATAATAATAATAATTATCATTATTATTATTAATCCAGTGTATAGTGCTTTCCACCTTTTGAACAACTGGGGACAGAATGAAATGAAAGTAATGTAGTTCTTGTGGATCATTATACGTTTCTGGGAAACTGCCCACCTACTCCTCCCCAAAGCCAACATTTTGCGCTAAGTGAGAAGTACGTGTTAATGTTGGCTTAGGGGAGGGGTAGGTGGGAACTTTCCCAGAAACATGATAAGGCCGCTTACGTACATTCTCTTTCAAATGTTAAATGAATGATATTGATATGTTGTGACAATAAAAATTAATAAAGATATTTTAAAGATGCTACCATTCTCATGTCAGTGACCAAACAGCTTTTGACCCTCCACAAATGGTCTCAAATCTTGACCCCTTCTATGAATAATGTTGTTTACACCCGTTTATATTTCGGTTTTTTCTCGCATAGACATTAGTAAAGCATTGTTTCCTGGATTCCAGTGACCTATTTAACTAATTTTGTTTAATTCGTTACATCAATGGTTACTCCAGGATTGTTACAGACCAATTAAGGGTCCTGAATGGCTCCATTTCAGGAAAGTCCTGATAATTAATGGGCCCGAAATGCTGTTGTTGTTTTTATTCAAGATCCAGGTTTCAAACGTCGTGCAGATATATAACAAAATTCTCAGTAAACAAAACAGGTGAAATGGACTGGTTTGATAGCTAGGACCCGCGCTTTTATTCCGTAGATTTTGATTATTTGATTTTTGTCCCAGAAACTTCAAGGGACTTTTAAGAATTAACGGGTTACTCGGCTAAGTTCTTCAAAGGCTTGGCCGGATTGTTGAAAGCTGGGTTAAGATAACCCTAGGTTAGTGCGAAATTTGAATTCATATGAAAGCTGAGGAAGCAAATTCAGTTTATTTCCTTTCGTCTACAATTTGATGATTGGATCGCGACTGAAAGAATGGAAAAAATTATCCGAGGAAACGCTTTCGAACGAAACCCGGATTAACATTTAACCCCGGGTTAGTGCTAATCGGCCATCGAACAACTGGGCCTTAGTGCTTAGTTACCATGAAAACTCATATGCTCTGTTTACCCTGGATTAGAGCAGACCGCACTTCAAAGATCTCAGCCCAGACCTTTTGGGTAAGCTTCTGTTTTCACCCCATCGGAACGAAGGATTTTGATCCTCGTCGTGCTGCACGTCCCTAATAGACCATTGGCGAAAATGGCAGAAATGGCAATTAAAAAATCGATTCTCAGCCCAGACCGTTTTGGGAAAATGGCAGAAATGGCAATATTAATCGCCAAAATCGCCAAACTATATAATAAAAAAGAATTCAAATGAGATGGCAAAGGGGCCCTTTGGAAAGAACGAAAATGGCGTATTTGGCGAAAATGGCAGAAACGGTGCTTAATTTGATGGCAAGGGGCCCTTTGGAAAGTGGCGATTTTGGCGAAAATGGCGTATTTGGCGAAAATGGCAGAAATGGCAAAGTTAATCGCCAAAATCGCCAAACTATAAACAAAAAAAACGGCGTTCAAATGAGATGGCAATCGCCAAAATCGCCAAACTGGGGGGGCCCTTTGGAAAGTGGCGATTTTGGCGAAAATGGCGTATTTGGCGAAAATGGCAGAAATGGCGCTTAATCGCCAAAATCGCCAAACTGTAAACAAAAATTGAAATGAGATGGCAAAGGGCCCTTTGGAAAGTGGCGATTTTGGCGAAAATGGCGTATTTGGCGAAAATGGCAGAAATGGCAATTAATCGCCAAAATAAACTATAAACAAAAATTCAAATGAGATGGCTTTAAAGTTTTCGGCGAAAATGGCGTATTTGGCGAAAATGGCAAAATGGCAATTAATCGCCAAAATCGCCAAACTGCAAAAATTCAAATGAGATGGCAAAGGGCCCTTTGGAAAGTTTTTGGCGAAAATGGCGTATTTGGCGAAAATCGGAAATTTAACATAACATAATCTTTATTTAACGTGGAGAAACACTTAGCAAAGCTATTTTGCAGGTTTTCCACAAATCAATATTAAGAAAGAAAGAAAGAAAATATGTACATAGAAGTGTAAAAATATAAAATATCTGGCATCTAAAATTACAAAATTAGATAACCAAAATTGAATGTTCCTCACTTGTTTGTTAAATTCTAGTCCTCCAGCTCTTAATCGTAATTTGTTTGGAATACTGTTCCATTGTTTTGCGGCGAAATATCTGAAGGAGTTTAATCCATACTTTGTAGTATTTACTTTTGGCAGTGATAGCGTATCATTGCCCCTTAAATCGTACTTGTTGTCTCTCATTTTAACGAGTTCCTTAATGCAAGTGGGGGCGGTGCCTTGAAAACAGGCGTTTATAGTTATTAACATGTCCTGGACACGACGGTTTTCCAGCGTGGTTCCTTAATCTATTCGCTGTAGCAGTTCATAATAAGCTGATGTTTTATCTTTGTAAACATATCTTAGTGCACGCTCATTTACTTTTTCTATTTTCTTTGTGTTTCTCGAACCACAATGATGCCATACCTGACTGCAATAATAAAAATGAGGCAGAACAAACGTTCGATACAGTAATTCCTTGACCTTGCACGGAAGAATGTTTTGTAACCTGTTCAGCGCATTTACCTGCCCCCCTACTTTGCGACACACGGACGCAACATGTGCATCAAATTTGAGCTTGCTATCCAACGTTACACCTAGTAAGTTAATCTCATTTGACATGGGTATTGTTTCGTTAGCACATTGAAAGTTAATATCACAACCTTTTCTGCCCAAAACTATTGCCTGATATTTTTTAGGGTTGGGCATCATGCCGTTTTCTTTGAACCATAGCCTTGCACTTTCTAAGTCCCGATTAATTCCACCTTCTACAATTCGAGGTTCGCTATGTGATAGATAAATCTTGGTATCGTCAGCATAATTTAACATTTTGGAATTTTCAATCGTATACACTAAATCGTTCATAAAGATGTTGAACAACAATGGTAATTAATCGCCAAAATCGCCAAACTATAAACAAGAATTCAAATGAGATGGCAAAGGGGCCCTTTGGAAAGTGGCGATTTCGGCGAAAATGGCGTATTTGGCGAAAATGGCAGAAATGGCAATTAATCGCCAAAATCGCCAAACTGTAAACAAAAATTCAAATGAGGTGCAAAGGGGCCCTTTGGAAAGTGGCGATTTTGGCGAAAATGGCGTATTTGGCGAAAATGGTAGAAATGGTAATTAATCACCAAAATCACCAAACTATAAACAAAAATTCAAATGAGATGGCAAATGAGATGGCAAAAAATGGGGGCCCTTTCAACAAAAATTCAAATGCAAAGTGGCAATATTAGCGAAATTGGCGTATTTGACGAAAAATGGCAAATCGAAATGGCGCTTTTAATCGCCAAAATCGCCAAACTGTCAACAAAAAATTCAAATGAGATGGGAAATGGGCCCATTTGAAAGTGGCGATTTCGGCGAAAATGCCAGAAATGGCGATTAATCGCCAAACACGCCAAACTGTAAACAAAAATTCAAACACGATGGAATAGCAAAACATTATATGGGCCCTTTGGAAAGATGGCGATATTGGTGAAAATGGCGTATTTGGGGTTCAAAATGAACGTGCGGTTTGCCCCAAATGGCGATTAATCGCCCCAGGGTGGGAAATCGCCAAATGGAACAACTGGGCCCTAGTGTGTTTTATTAAATAATCTTATTTTTTGATACTTTCTATGTCTTAGTTACCATGGACGTTTCGCACTCTTGAGCCGTGATTTTGAACAAATTTTTTGGGCAGATCGTCTCTGTAAGAATTAAGACACTTGGCAATATAAATACGGTAGCGTCAAGGCTTATTAAAGAGGAAAAGGCTCACTTCCGAAAACTCATATGCTCTGTTTACCCTGGATTAGAGCAGACCGCACTTCAAAGATCTCAGCCCAGACCTTTTGGGTAAGCTTCAAAGTTGTATCATTCACAAAAAGTATACTTCCATCGGAACGAAGGATTTGATCCTCGTCGTCCTGCACGTCCCTAATAGTGTAACTGCCTTGAGCCTTATGAGCTCCTGAACTGCAAAGGGAGCTCTATATCTGCAAAACTCCCCCCGGTGGTTTTGCAACTTTCGTCTCAGGCATTATATCTTGGATCGCATGTTATAACCCACCCCCCGTCACCAGTTACTTTCCTGACGGCACGTGGGAGATCAAATGTGAGCCGGAACCGAAAACCACTCATTGCCAGTGGTTAATCAGAAACCAGTAGCAGCCATTCATTACTATGAAACACTACAAAACTATGCCATATTACCCTGTTACCCATAAACTGAAAAAGACAGTATCGCTGACCAAGAGTCGTTGGGCGGGGGGCGTGAGTCACACAATAAAGTTTTGTACGGAGATGCTCCACGTCGATTTTTTATCACACTTAGACGCATTTTGATTTATACTGACTGTGTGACTTTACCTCCTTTTCTCTTGATATTAACCTCGTGAATGTTTGAATGTATCAGACCTCTCTTCGATCAAGAGTCTTTACGTATCCTTTAAAAAAACCTACATGGCAGATTTCCTAATTGTTTTCCGTGCTCAGTTCAACTTGTGACATCAAACTTTTATCCTTTTACGTAACTCCATTCTGGAAAAGGTATCCCTTTTTGATCTGTCGGATCACCCCTTACTTTAAAGTCATACATTGTAGGACTACAGAAGAAAAGAACTTACAACCTTTTTCAAATTCAAAAAAGACATCTTTATAACCAATCTTATACCACAATTTCGTAGATGGGTTTGATATATTCGATGTTAGCACACTGAAGCACATATACTGAAGCATATATGCTTCTGATAATACACAAGGGTGACTGGCAACTTATAATAGCCATAGGGCTAGAAATTGCTAGGTTTATAATTCAAGCAAAATGCACACACACGCACAAACAGTAAAGATAGAGTAAATATCGCAGATAATAACCAAATGGCCAATCATAGACTGTAATAAACTCATCTAACCCTCTGCAGCTGGTCATTCGAGTGGCACAAACCCAACCCACCATACTGGAGAGCACAGGGAGAAAGAAACAAAGGAAATTACCATTTCAAATGATGTCAGCCGTTTATTTTGCTTGTCCAAGTGTATCCAGTGCGTTCCCTCTCCAGTATGGTGGTTTTAAACCACGTGAATGACCAGCTGCAAAGGGCCTATTAGCCTGCAATTGAGGAATTTATTTCAGGGGAAGGGCTGAGGTGAGTTTGTTATTTCTTTACCATGAGTAGGTCGTCTCTACCATCCTTGATTTGACAGCAGAGGAAGATTGGCAAGAGTAGCAAATGCAATCAACTGGTGCGGTGATTTCCAGTGTTCAGAAAACGCTTGCTCGGAGGAAGAATAGTCCACTGAGTTTAACTGTACAAAAGTTATGACAACACTTAGTAATAAGATCTACAAATACAAGTTTCAACTATTCCCTGATTTGTGCAATAGACGGCAGTCCTTCTCAAGCCGATTCTTCCATTTTGATCAACTTGTTCACACCGTCAATCACAAATTGCACCAGCTGTATCTCTGAGTAACCAAGCCGGTATTTGTTGGAGATGTCATAGATGGCGCCAGAAGAGTCCGAATGCTCTCCATACAGACCACGGACCTGCAAGTGGTTTTCTTTTGCCCATTCTTTGAGACCATCCTCTCCCATCTTGGCCACAAGTTTCTGCAGCTGGATCAGCACTCCTCCCCGCAGACCTGTTCCGAGGTTAGTGGGACAGCAGGTGATCATACCGAGATGGTCGGTCTTCTGAAAAGTACGGCCATCTAACTCTTGAAGGAGCTTCTCGATTGTGTTCACCGCTTTCACCAGCGTTGCAAACACCGACCTAGCATCGCCACCTTGCTGAATGGAAATCACACGGACGTGGTCACCTTCGTTGAGCCATACAGCGAAGGTTTTGCTATCGTTAAGGTAGATCCCTCGTCCATGTGGCCACCAACGATGATACCCACTGTCAGCTTGCATCTTGTCGTTGCCCTTGAATAACAAATGCTCTCTCACCAGTTGCTGACGTTCATCTTCAGTGATCTTCACCAATGAATAGTAGTGACCTGCCAAATCTCCCTCCAATTTGTCAAAAACTTTCAGCATTAAGGCTTCTATCGCCAGCTTTTCATCTTTGGTATTCTGCCCGGGAGCAAGGTTGAAGCCAGAAATGTTCCTGGCCACCCTAATTCGTGTAGAGATGATCTTGGTTGGGTCGCTGATGTTGCCTTTGAGATTTTCCACATTCATATCAGTGATATGCTTATCTCCCGGCTTGAAACCACGGTGATACTCTTCAATGACAGGATCAAAAAATTCCGCAAAGACTGCATAGGACTCGGTGTCTCCGGCGTGGCAACCCATCAGGGACTTTTCTTTGTTTCGGACTCCAGTATTAACTGCTCGGGCAATGGTGAATCCTTTGGGCGTCTTCTTTTCCTTCAGCCTCTCAAAGACTTCCCTTGTCAGATATTTGGACATAATGGACTTGGCTCCAGTTAAATCAGGATATCTGTTTTGTTTGAGCTCTGGGTCAAGCTGAACATCATTCTGTTCTGACAAGTTTATGTCATCTCCTAACTTCATAGAGTTGTCTTGGACTATTTTAGGCTGACCAGTCTCCTGAAAGCAATACATATTACTTATGATCTATTGCAACCCTAAAAGTAACCATCCTTCTCACAGATCATTCAACTTACGCAAAATTACTCCTCTTTCAAGCACGCAGGCAGTAGGAAAGTCGCGAGAACTAGGTCGAGAGAAAAAACGACGCGCGTGATCTGAGATAGCCTGCTTCGCAACGCCGAGATCCTTGTTCTGAGCCCCCAACGGACTCAAAGAATTACGAAGTGCGTTTTGAATTTCCTTTAAACCTGATGGGCAAATCCACAATGGCTTTTTTAACGGCCCAACCATATCCTGCGAGTAAGCTCTCCTGGGCGCTCCAGAGAGCTTGCTCGCAGGCTCACGGGCCAACCATGGCACTTACTCAAATCCTGGTACACAGGTACTAGCTGGGGGCCAAGGACAAGGATGTCGCCGCTGTTTTGCAGACAGACTTAATGTATCGGTCAAATCGAAGCTTCAACATGCCCCCCCCGGGCAACCCCCTGGGCATTTGACTTTTTTGAAAATTATTGTTCAAATTTCCCCCTGCCCGGGCCAAAATGCCGTTCAAATGCCCCACACAAGGGTCCATTCAGGTAATCAAATGTCCCCACCCCGGGGACATTTCACAGGCACATAATGACAGAAGGACGGCAGAAACGCCTTCAGTTGTCGAACAAAATCTTTATAAATACAGCAAATAATTCGCATTCAATATAACAAAAACTGAGAAACAATGTTAGCGTATCTACTACAAACAAACTTCTCGTGCAAAGCGGCGGAAATCGCTGCTACAAGGTCACTGAATGCTCAGCTTTTCTTCGTGTGTCATGCAACATAGAAAACGTTCTATAAAAAAAATCCCACCTACTACATCATGACCATTTCACTGACATGAGTCATCACTCACCTTATACATGCGGCAGGTCAGAGTAATATTGACCTCTGTTGAGCTTTTTATTGTTGCATTGAATCGCTGGTAATAAGTCATAGTAAACACAACTTTTATACATTCATATATTCAAAACCAAGCTTGTTTAAGCCCTTTCCTCGTAACCAATTGGCCACAAAGGCACAATCGTTCCCACGAAAATCCTCCAACACCGCGTCCCCCATGATAGCTCGCCACGCCAGAGATTTCACATGAAATCGTGGGTGCCGTTCAAATTCCCCACCCCTAACGCATGGAGATCAAGTTCCCCACCCCCTGGAAGACTCTGATAATCAAATTCCCTCCTCCCCGGGGCGGCAAAGGTGTCAAATGCCCGGGGTTTGCCGGGGGGGGGGCATGTTGAAGCTTCGATTTGACCGATACATAACCTTCAGAGGTTTAGTTTCTTCTGTGGCGAAGTTAGCCTCTTCGCTAACTCCAGGCCACGCGAGTTTTTTGCATAAGTTTTAACATCTGGAGCAGGCCAACGCAAAATTTATAGCATTGGTAATAAGGCTGTCAAATTCATCGTAATTGAAGCTTTTTCGTGTTTTTCATGTGCAAAAGCAAACCCAGACGTGACTGACC
Source organism: Porites lobata (assembly GCA_942486035.1). Lineage (NCBI taxonomy): Eukaryota > Metazoa > Cnidaria > Anthozoa > Scleractinia > Poritidae > Porites > Porites lobata. The sequence goes on from CALNXK010000056.1 coordinate 2,029,075, forward strand.
CTTGCGGTCATGCGCAGAAGAGCTCTGCCGGGTCGCGATTGAAATTTGCCTTGTAAAAAATTTGACCAAAATTTAGCGACAGGCCGAGAGCACTCGAAACCTGACTTGGCGATAATTTCTAAAGTAAAAAGAATAGAAGTTTGAATAAACCTGTCGTTCAAGACCCCAAATACACTGACAGTGCCATTATAAAGTCGATTAGATATGGTGACCGCTAGTTTTCCTTGATTATCATACACGTTTGTAAAACAGACAATTGTCTTCTGACATATGTCGAAAGATGACTCAAAGCACGATTTACTGCTGCACAGCCAAAATAAATAAGAAAATAGATACTTAACAACACCAGTAATCACCAAAAAATCAAGGTATAAAGTCAATGTCTGCTAGGTGTACCGATGGCAAGCTGTCGCACTGACTGATTTCACCGGCACGCATAACAGTATTTAAAACTAGCCGGCCGCACCAGGATCGGTAAAGTCTGCTCTTAAGTTCGGTACAACTTTCTTGTCTAATAAACCTGAACTACTGAAACAGAATCCTGTATTGGGCGGACGCCCATGAAACCCTGGCCTAGTGTCCACTTAAACTTACTGTCTGCTTAACAAAAAGTGAAGAAGATGCCGAGGGTCATGTCCGCCGATAGCGTTTCCGTTTATAGTTATGGGTTCCAATAGAGTTGCCACAAGTCGACCTAACAAGTTTCACCGAAATAAAGCTGATGAAAAGCGAGCCTGTTATGCAGCAAAGCGGCCGAGCGAGCGACAAAGTCAAGAGAGGTCGACTTCTTCGTCGGCGAGCAATATAAAAAGGCGAAAGACTTCTTCTAAAGGTCTAATGATATAAGTGGTCCGCTTCTTACAGTCTAACGTATATTATGAATATACAGAAATGACTAACTTCATTAGAAGTCATCTTGGCAGGTTCTTGAGTTCGAGGAGATTCTTCAACTTGAATTCTATTTCTCTTTCGTTGAAAGATTTCCGTGCAGCTGCCGCAGCAACCTATAGAGTTTCGATTTGTATCCATATACAACTCTTTGTTATATGCATTAGTCATGTGTTGCTGTGTTGTCACGCAAACATGTCTGTTTCTAGATTGTTGACTTAATTTTGACGAGGCAAATTTAGTTTGTTCGGGGTGTTTTACTGTGAAGTCCAAGTGGATAGTATCGAGAGATGATTTCCTTAAAGAAGCTACAGTTCAAGCAAAGTTCTAAACAACAAGTTTCTTTAATATTGTTAACTGACGTGAACTATGTTGATTAAATCAGAGTCAAACAAGCCCCCAATAGTAACGAAAAGGCTCACAACTGTTAAAGAGGCAGTACTTATACATCAGAAATAAATTTACAAGAGGTCTCCTCTGATCATGTGTAGAGGTACTTAGAATAAAGAGCAAGTTAGCTTGGCACTTTACTGCCAATCGTCCTTGAATTCTACAAACAGACTCAAATAGACGGTGTCAGAAATCAAGCTTCAGGTCATTTACCAACTTCTCGTTTACTCACTGATTACAAACACTATAATTTGAATGGCTTGCATATTATTACCAGTCGCTGATTTTCCGTTTAGAGTGTAGAGGCGTGGTATGTTGCTTGAATTTTTCCCGGATGGCTATATGCTTTCAATTTCAAATATAAGTCCCCCGATCAAATATACTTTACCATTTGAATTTTCTTTTTTTTTTTTTCTTTTCACCTCTTGTTTGTTTCAATCTTCTAGTTGGAATATAACCTCTTTGGTGATGTACAGTACCGCAAATGATCCCCAACCGCAAATGATCCCGAGACCTCAAATGACCCCCAAAATGGACCGCAAATGATCCTCGACCGCAAGTGATCCCTAAAGTCGACCGCAAATGATCCCGTGAAAACTTGAGGAATGGAATGGATTTTATGGGACCGATTACAAAAAAGGACTGATTATAAAAAAGAAACCTTTTTCTCTTGCCTTTTAAAGAAAAAGGGAAGGAGGACGCTACATCTCAGGTCAATTTATACAAGGCGAAAAAAAAAAAATGGAATAAATCTGAAAAGGTATGGTATTAACCGTATACTTCTTCCTTTGTCGATTGCCTCAATTTTCTTTCAAGAATGTTTCGTCTTTTGAAAAATTTAAGACAGGCAGGACGTTACGCAGAAAAATTATTTTAACGCCTAGAAGCTCAACCTTTCTATTGAGGAATACAAAGCCGGGCACCCTCTACCTAACAAGAGCTTTATTGACTTTACTGATCTTTTTGAAAGCGTGAAATTAATCAGCCAGAATATTTCATTTTGATTTTTCTCTGAAGTGTTAATTTTATGCGATAAACAGCAAGACGTTTGTTCGTAACTTAGGTGCCCGTTACGAAACAAGACATGATTTAACATAAACACAAGTCAAAATGCCCCCGAACTTATCAATGTCCACAGGTTTCGGTTCATTTCGAAATAGCAACTTTCTTACATCTCATGAACGTGTTGTGAATAGTTATATTAGCGTTTTTATGTATATTCATTTGTTGTGCTTTGCTGAAGACAGTTACCACTTCATTTCAAAAGAGGTCAAAGGAAATGCTCTTGCATCGAAGGGCAAATCATGCCGACCAGAAACAACTATAACCGCAGAAAATGCGTGTCATGACCTCTCACTATGAAATAAGCAACAAAAATCATATTTGCTCAGTCAAAACGTTTTCCTCAGAGGTATAATCTACCCGCCAGAGCCGGAAAAAAGTCATTGGAACAAGCAGCATTTTAGCATGAGGTAAAAGTCGTGTGTTGCCTACCTACTTCGTGTTTACTCTTGAATGATTTTTTTCATTTAGTTTTTATTCATATATTTATTTGAGAAGTAAAATTTAGCTTTTAATCTGACTTATTGTAATAATAATAAAATCGACACGATGATCCGCTAACTTGAGTCCAAGTCATTCCTATTTTTCTTTCGGGATCATTTGCGGTCGACTTTGGGGATCACTTGCGGTCGAGGATCATTTGCGGTCCATTTTGGGGATCATTTGCGGTCTCGGGATCATTTGCGGTTGGGGATCATTTGCGGTACTGTACAGTGCTCATCATAAACAGTTTGGCCATTTTGTGGTTGCCCTTTGAGGGCGAGGTTGCTTTGAGGGTTGCCCCTGGTACTGGCCCAGAGTCGTGTTGCATCACACTATGGGATTTTTTTTACCTAGTTTCCTGGGCAACCACGTCGTCACTTTAAAAACGAGTGGGAAACTAGGCCGAGTTAAGTCTCGCAAAGACTTTTGGGTCTTTTACTGGGGACCAGGAAAACAAATTGGCCGATAGCTGAATGGCGCTAGTAACGATCCCAGAAGTCTTTGTAAAAGCTAACTCGCCCCGGTTTCCATCTCCTTTTGTAAGTGGCGACATGCTGCCTTAGTTATCACCAAAATAGTCTGTAGTTTACGAAATGACAATTTACTTTCTCGTTGCGTCTACTCGGATATTCTAAACAGAAAATTCCCCCAAAAAAGCTGTTTCGCCCAGAAAAATTTAACTTATGCTCAGGCGCTCAAGTTAAGCCCTGTCGGTCGGGGTAACGAACGGGATGGGTGACCCACCGCGAATATCGTCTGAAAGGTCCATACGTTGTTCTTTCTTTTCTTCTTCTTCTTTTTTGCGTATTATGTGGTGTTATTGTTAACAGTGTATTGAAAAGCAGATTTAGCATTATTTCTTCGTCCGGATTTAGAAAAAGAAAAAAACAAAGAACAAATATGGCCCGGTGCAGTTCGCCCGAAAATTAGGGACTGTGCAATAATTATCAGGAGGGGGGCGCCCTAAAACCAGAAGGGGGGCCTTAAGTTAAAATAATGGAAAGGAGGGGGTGCTCTACATTAGATTTCTCAAGTAAGTTGAGGGGGGGTCTTAATTAAATTTCACAAATTCGATAATGAATAAATAAACATTTTCCAAATAGACAGATGCCACTCCTTTGACTATCCATAATGTCTAAATATTGCATCAACATAAACACATGCTTTAACTTATTTAGAATGTCAACATATGATAGATTGAAACAATCGTCCATGCACAGAAGTCACCATCCACGTTGCGAGCTTTGCCAATATAACATTCGGCATTTAAGAGGTCCCGCAGACATGCCAGGTCTGTTCTTGATTCAAACAGCGAGGGGGTTTCTAGGTCTACAGTTTCTAGCTGAGGAATGCCACATGCTTCTGTTTCATAGTTGTCATCACTTCATAGAGCACCAAAAATTCCTTGCAATGAAAGCAAAAAAACGGGCAACGGAAAGGAACAAACTTCCAGACATTAAGAGGCAGTCTCCCTAAAAGCGTTCCACTCGATTTTGGACTCGAAAAAACTTTTGCCTTATATTTTTATCATCAACACTACTATCCATCCTAATAACGAAACTGCAGTTAGAATGAGGAAATTGTTTATTTTACTGCCATTGCCAGCATTTCATTGCTGGACGACCGTTAGCGGCTAAAACATGCAAATTTTAGATGCCCTTTTACAGGTTTTTTAACGATCGTTTAAAAGTACTTCGGTTCATCAAATCCTAGACTGTTCGCACTCATTTGGAAGCATATTACTTCTTCTTACTGTTCCAATACCATTTAGGCATTATCTTTCTGTAATCAGCAAAAACTGGTCGTCTTTATTTCACTAACCCAATTAAGAAAGCAAGATGCACGAATAAATGCCTCAAAAACATCTCAAAATTCTCAAAAGTGGCACCCAAACTAGACCCAAAAACATGTTTTAGTTAAAGATTAATAACTATTTTGTCAAGTTATGCAATAAAACTTGTGGCACAATGCGATTCAGAATTGAAGGATTCGACTTAAATTTGCATATTGATGCCGAATTCGCAATGCGTGACACCTGCCGCTGTGATAGTAAAAAAATTCTTCGTGATACTACAAATGACAATTTTTCTGTTTTTTTTTTTTTTTTTTTACTTTATCAACAAGAAAAATTGGAAATAGGTTAAGCTTATAGAAGATTAAGTTTACTTTTCCACTGACCTTCGTATTAATAGTCTCGGCCGGCCGTCCTTTGTTCGACTCCCAGCTTCGAACGACTAGGGGGTTTATATTTGACTATTTTAGGGAAATTTGTTCCAGATCTTTGTTTACTCGCATGCAATCTCGCTCCTTTTTTGTTCTTGTATTTTTTTCATAAGATTTGTGAAGTATTAATTTTTAGTCTTTATATTCTTTGTCATAGCATCTCGGTATGCAATAAGATCCTCTCTGAGTGGCTCAACAACATTGTCCGCGGTAGGCTGGTGTATCAAATGAGCGCCGCACTGGAGTCGCAAAAACGAAATGATAAACGCGGTGGCGCCTAATTTAGTAAAATCGATATCAATATGAATTTGGATCCACACGGAGGGTCCAAGGCCGATTTTTAAAAATGTGATCCTAGATCCCTCAGCTGTTGTTCAGATGTATGTATTTTTACATCATTAACGTGGTAGAATGCAAGCGTCTGTAAGAACAGGGTAATAACCGCTAACAAGACGTGAGATGAGAAAACACGTAAAAACAGTGTAGGGGTCTCGACCTGGAGAAATGTTCATGCTGGGGAAACCTTCGACAATGCGGGATTCAGACTTCACGTCAGTTCTCACTTCTACTGATTGTTCGAATTCAGAGGTTTTTGTCCACGCTGGGCTTCAATTGAAAATTCTGTCGGGGAATTCTCCATGGTACCAAACAATTGTCATGAGTACTCTCAGTAATATGCCTAAAGGTAGGTAATCACCATTTTGGCAATTTAACTCCGACTCCAAATTAGGTTTAGATATGCGCTTATCACTTTCCTTTCACGCGTGTATCTTGTGATATTCAAATCTGTCAGCTCATAAATGATATCAAATGTGCAACTGCATCAGCTGACTGTGTAACTTTATACCATACTGCAACAGTGATTAATATCAGGATGTTT